>JAPVRG010287741.1:0-12177 GCA_029783565.1 Rhagoletis cerasi
AGTCTTCCACATAAGCCACAGTCCCCACAATTTCTTTTGATACTGCTATAGTTGTGATTGCTGGTCTGAAAAAGAAACAAATTAACATTATTCAAATGTGAAATACAAATTTCTTTAACTTTTGTCATTTGGCAAAACAAATTACCCAGAAATAGAAACTCACCGCAATGCGATACAGAAATAAAAAACAACAGGGCTGCATTTCTGTGGTTAGTTACGTTTTACCAGAATTTGTTCGGAGGATTCCGATTCGCGATATCATTTTGTGAAAAATAAGCGTTGGAAATAGTTTTTATACACGGTTAACATATTATATTATTAGTATAAAATGTTATTATCGTTTTTAGTCGAATATAGTTGCATTAACTCAGACTTTTTTTCATATTTTCTAAAATTGGTTCTAATACCACTCATAAGCAACCATGTGTCCTGAAAATCCCATACTACCTTAAATTTCATATCTGGAACGTTGGTCCCCATAAAGGACTTTCACCACGAAACAGACACAACAACAAAAACCTTTTCTACTGGTATACTGTGGTTAATATTCTAAGTGCTATTTTCACAGTCGTGAGTTAACTCACATTCGGCACTTAACTATAGATTTTCAGTACAAAAATTGTGAGTTAACTGCCAGATGTGAGTTAACTCTGCACTGTGAAAATGGCTCTAAGAAAATTTTTCAATGGGGATGTCATATAAATATTTGAAAAAGAAAAAATTACAAAAAGTAGATAATTGAAATTTTTTATGAATTCTTTCATCCAGATTTTCTTAACTTTTAGTAGGGTTGCCACTTTCGGTTTAAATTTGTTTTTAGTTTTAATTTTTTAGAAAAATTACAAAAGTATTATCGTTTGAAATGTACTTACATTTTTAGGGGTACTTTAATGCAGATACAATTTTCAATAAGGTCGTCACATACCTAAAAAAATAAAAAATTAAAGAACAGATATTAAATATTTGTAATGTTGGTTAGAAACTAAAGATGTTTTGTGAAAGCTTTCAACCAGTAATATTTATAAAAAGAGTTGCCCCGTTTTTAGTAGTAAAAACTAGCAAAAGAATTTTTTTTATAAAAGTCAATCTAATAGTGTTTAGGAAGTAATTTAACCTACACTTTTAATTGGTTTAACTTTTTACAAATTTTTATTTTTATTTATTTTTATTTAGTTGCCAAAGCGCATACCACGAATCTAGTGTAAAATGGAAGGTATTTCAGAATACTTGGATAATTTTTTCAATTGGTTTTTCATACAAAGTTAGAAATATTTTTCAACAGGGTTGCCACCTGCCCAAAAATATAAATAGTTTTTAGAAGTAAAATTTTTACTAATTTTTAATTAATTTAATTTTAAAATTTCTTTTTTAGTCTTCAAGGCACAAATCATATAACTTGTATATATAAAATAAAAGATATTTGTATATGGCCTTACAAAACGTTGTGAGTTTACAAACTTCATGCACGCTTTGGTCAACTTAAATGCCACATTTGCTTTAAAATTGTTGACATATCGATGCATAAGTAAGTATATATATTTGTAAATGTACGTATGTCAGACCCAAATAAACACATTTATGCTAGGCAGCATGCAACATGTAGTATACTAGTTAGTTTAGCTGCCAGTTGCTGGCCCCTGTGTCTTCTCCAAATCCCAAGTGACAGCGAAGGCGTTTGAAGCGCAGTACAATGGCATGCTAATTCATCACATTCCACATTCCACATGCCGCTAACGCATAAGAACTAATTAACATTTTGCGAATGAGCGGCTGATGGGCCACAATGCATTTAACATCTCAACATTAAGTGTGCTGTGTTGATGGTCATGTCAAGGGGGTGGTGGTGGTGGTTTGCGTTGTATGTATATTAGATATGGTGACATTTATTGGGTTAGTTATAACCGCGCCGCATGCATGCGTGCAGTTAAATATGCAGGTATGTATGTGTGTATGAGCACATGCGTACATACAATGCAGATGTGTCACAGGCCATGGATTATGACTGTGCCTTTAAGCAGAAATATAGTTTTTGGGTGCCGAATTCAAAAGCGATCAAAATATCAAAACAAGGCTAGCATCAGTTACATTTTTATTTGACTTGAAGTTAAGCCTCAATTAGGAGGCTGATTTCACTGAGATGATGACCTTGATTCTGTATATTTTGTTGGATCTCACTTCGCCATTCTGGTTAAGGGGTGGAAAATAGAGGTACATTACCCAAGCGACATCCTCGTGAAGAGTTTATTCAGCGGATTTTTGCCATCCCGCCATCTCTATTTCCAGCCCCCCCCTGTAGCTGTGCTAGATGGCCCTGTATTTGTTCTTGAATCTGGAGCTAAATATGCTGATTCCGCCTCTCACATCATTTGAAAACCGATTTAACTAATCCACTCACTTAGATCTATGAGTACATTACTCCTGCCAGATGGCTTGCCTTATATCTTACAGAACTCCCACACTTACACGCATCTCGACAATATCTATGGTAGTAGTGCGTGTACTCGTAAAATGATAATCCTTAGTGCTGTCGTGACATTTAACTTAAACATTATTACGTTCACGCTTACCTACTACTTGTCTTCAAACTCCCGCACACGCAAACAAATGTCCAGCTGACATTAATTGGTTAGCTTTGATTGCGTAGACATTTGGGTACAGTTGGCGAACGACAGCGTGACGGTCACATTGGTCGCGCTTTGACTTGGACTGTTTAGATGTATGTATGAATGTATGTACATTAGGGTGGTATAAAATTCACAGGAAAATCATCGAAAAACATGGAGACCCGTATTTTTACAAGCATTTATTTAACTTCATGTATGCATGAGACCCGTATTTTTACAAGCATTTATTTAACTTCACTTGTATGCATGTTTGTATGTATGTATGTATGTCCTGGAGATTTTCAATCAATATTTCACCAACTTCTCGATGAGCTAGAGACTTGGAGCTTCAAAATTAGCTCATAACCCGATGACAATGCAATATGCAAGTTGAGTTAGTTCGCTGGGTGCGCAGGAGTCGAGACATTTAGAATATATGTACATAACTTACATGAAAAGAAATAACTACACACAAAATTTATTGTTCGATTTGGTTCGTATTTCGAAAGCTTGTTTTAAACATATTCTTTTCATAATTAATTTATTTTATTTTGAAATCGGTTAATACATATTTAAAAATGCCGCCGGGGCTTTGGAGTTTTCTATATAAATTACATGGGGGAAAAAATTGTTTCGTAGAATTGCTATAAAATCTGTAAAAATAAATAATTTTTGAGCAAACGAAAATATTTTCCTTCAGAGATCTTCCAACATTAGAAATGAGATGCAAATTTAACTCGAAAATTTTACTAACTTTTTTTGATCAAATTTTAACAACTTTTTGTAAATAAGAGATGAGATTATCGGTTATGAAATATGTAGTAGTTAGTAAAATTTTAAAACGAAATATGCATTTTAACTTTATTCCTTGCAGATTTATGAAGGGTAATATTGTTATTTGATCAAAAACTATTTACTTTTAACGATTTTAACGATTTTAAACACCGTGCGACAGAATATCAATATACTCACGAAACTAGGAGCAAAATATAATAAAACGGCGTTTTTAGTGATTCTCGTTGACGTCAGGATTTTTTTTAAGGACTCTGAGATTTCAAAAATATGAGTAATTAAACAGATTATCTAAGAAATTCAGTGCCATGTAGAATAAAAATATGGGTATCAAATGAAAGAGAAAATTCTGTAAAATAAAAAAAATAAATGTTTTTGGTTCGCAAGGCCGAATAGGGATTGATAATGCCATTTTAATAGTTTTTATTTTTTTAACTAAATAAGCTGAAAGGGATGAAATTCCAGAATGTTCACGTGTGTTTTAGTCTTTAACGTATAATTTTTTCAAAAATAAATATTGCGAGTTTTTAAGGATATTCAAGGATGAAATTTTAAAAGGACATTTTTATTACCTTTTCGCCCTTATACATAAAAAAATGTAATCTTTTTCAATTCTACAGACTTTTTTCTTTCATTTGATATCCATACTGTTATTCTACATTGCACTGAATTTTTTATATAATTTTTTGAACTAATCCTATTTTTGAAGTTTCAAATTCCTTTAAAAAAAAATCCTAACGTCAGAGCGAAAAACTAAAAATGCAATTATGCCATATTTTGTCATTAGTTTTGGGAGTATATTGATTTCCTTGTGTGTAAAATTTACTGTCGCACGGTGAAATATATGGAAACTTTCAAAGCCCCAGCGGCATGGGTAAATTTAAATCGATTTCAAAATAAAAAATACGGACCCCCGTATTTTGGATATTTTTCAGTTCTGGGGGGTGGCTGGGAAACAAATTTTTTTTGGACCACCCTAATGTGCATACATACTAATGCAGGCCGTCCATGCGTCTTGGGGCAACTACATAATTGCAGCTAATTGGGTGTTAACTGCTACGTATTGTGCCTATATGATGATTGCATTCAAATGTGTGTATTTATATTAACACACACATACTTAGGTATGCACAATCTCGTTGCAACTGCTAATCGTCATTTGACTGGCGTACGCATAAAGGCTGGTTTTCACTATGTCAAATTCGATGGCATTTGTCGTCAAATGAGTGAAAACACATTGTCAAATAGGACTAAAAAACGGAATGTCGGTTAATTTAGACCATAAGAGGTCTTCAGTTATGTACATGCGCTGCTAAATAGGATATTTTCCCGTTTTTCGGTCCATAATATAATCGGTAAAGGTATGAATAAAGGAGATAAAGTTGTGTCAAAATGTGTCGACAAATTTTGTCGTCAAAATATGACTTAATGAAAACCAGCCTTAAGTTGTGTGAATTGACTGCCAGCATTCATACATATATGCATACATGCGTGGCTTTAAATTGAGGTCCTTCTCGCGGTAATGCTAATGGAAGCAATTTTAAGATACTTCCCCAATTTAGGTAGTGATTCAATTTAGCTTTAAATTGCAATTTTATCGTGAATGTGGTTCTATTATGACGTTTATCGCCTTACTATACATTTAACCTGATGTTTCTTATTCTTCAGCATTCATCATTCAATCATACGATGGTAAATATGTAGCTGAAGTGATAATAACTTTTGTGGAGGCCACTGGATTTGTGGCAGAATAAATTCTTATCCCACCTCCCCTTTTTTAATCCAGTAAATGTGGTTTTGCATTTCAATAGATTAATTTAAATAGTCGCAGTGGCTCAGTTGCTTACTGCCCTCTCTAAAGGTTATCTATCTCTGCATACATATGTCTCCCTAAATTAAATGTGCAAAGGTGCTCATAGGGTACTATGCAGCTTCGGTTCAACAAAATTAGGAAAGACCTCTCCGCGCCAATCAAACACCACACAAGAAGTAAACCCGTAGCGTCGTAACCGGTTTCTGGAAAAGACCGATACGGTTTTTGAACGGATGAATTTTTTCAGAGGGTACTGCAGTGCTTTGCCGATGCTACATCGATGTATCGTAACTATGTATGATATTAGGTTCATTAGTGGTATGTGTAAGGGGAGAGGCCCGAGAACTTTCTTCACTCTTTTTATTAACAGGTCTGGAAAAAATGGCACCTACAGAGGGCAAAGCGCTACAAATTGGGACCTATACGATGTACTTCTGCATAACTCTCTGGAAAGGTGCAAATGCAAGGTAAACGATCATCAACTTAGCCGCTCAGCTGTGACCTGAGTCATTGCGAACTCCTACCAGACAGGCTAAACTTCGATGGATTCTTCAAAAACAGCTGCAAGGATTCTCTTGACATGCTAGCCGCGATGCATTTACTGGGTTGCTTACCGCTAGGCACAGCCCAAACCATTTGCACGCAAGTCAAAATTTGGGATTGAAATATGTCAACACTATATCATAATAAATCTAGCTATTAAAATGTATTCTTGTTTTTGCTTCATTCTGTGAGGACAGCTTTTGAAGAGCATGAAATTAATTTGGCTTTGCAGCGTGAGCAACTTGAAAGTGAAGGTCGCAATTAAAATATAAAAAACTTCTTTAAAACGGAGTGCTTGTCCAATAGAAGCAATAAATATTGTAAAGAAAGGTATTCACTATTTTATCGATAATTTACGAGTCCTTGGCATGCTGTGTTTATTTTATAAAATTAATGTAACATAGTTGTCTATTTTAGTACCTTTTTTTGTATGTGCAATTGTGCTTTTCTGTGCTGTTTGTTGTGATGATCGTCTTCGTTTCTTTTGTGCGTTATGTTTTGTGTGTTAATGTTATGTTAACAGTTTAAATTTTTATAATTTTTGTTTTTCTGTTAGGAGCTTATTATGAATGCGAATTTAGCCGTACGTATGTATTTCATAATTGGTGTTCCGAGACCGGTACAAATCTAGAGAAGATTAAAAAAATAGTTGATATTTTGAAATTGAAAATCGAGAGTGAGGGCTATATAGTAAGAAGTAAATACTTGGAGAAATTGAAAGAACGCGTTAGTTATTGCTGCAAGAGGAGTTCAACAATTTGGCGAGAATGCAACCGAACGAGATCATAAGTTTTGGAAAAGCATTCTGATTGGCTTGCGACAATCGACTCGTTTTTATTCAATAGTGATATACAAACACCTGAAAATAATATTTTGGAGGTGCTTAATCACGACCTTCTTATATATTATAACAAAAAAAAAAACAAGCAAAAAAAAATTTTTTTAGTTAGGAGGTATGGGTGGTAGGTGATGGGGCGGGATTCCGGAGGGGCTTAGGCACGACCACTTTACGTTTTATTACTTGCTATAATTTCATAGATTTTTGAAAAAAATTTCACAATGATATCTCCACTGGAAGTATTTTTGGCCACTCGCTACATACAAACCCAACCACTGTGTGCAGGTTGCTTACTGGACGTAGAGGGTGATTTCGATAACACGAAACACTCTCTATTAGACAATTGGGTTCGGCACAAAGGTGTTGACGTTACCACAAGTCAATGGATAGCTAGCGTTCTTAAATCCAGAACCATTATATCCACTCTATTATAGAAGTAGATAATCAGGCATGTTCTGAAATACGAAAATTTTAAATCGACTCGATTTCGATAGTTTTTTCGAAGGTTTTTAACCAAAAAACTTACAAGTTTGGCGTTAAAACGATCCATTACTTATGGCTGCTGCTTCTTTTACAGTTCTCAATTTAAATATTCAGTAATTTAATCAGATATAATAAAAAATATTTGGCAAATCGAACGATTTCAAATAATAATAATATTCTTAGCTCTGAAACGATGTCCGCACAGTGAAGTGCCTGCCCTCTTTTATGGTCTAGGGTAGAGGGGTTCGATGTTCAGTGCTATGCGGATGATATTTTCTTACTAATCAGAGGTAGGTTTAAAGACACCAGCGCTAATCTCCTACAGAATACGGTTCTCCGTTTGGATCTGCCGGAAGCTGTTGGAGATGAACTGGGGAGTCAGAGCCAAACTGGCAAAATGGGTGCACGAAACCATTTCCAAGCTTATCCTAGCATATGCTGCTCCTGTATTGTGAAAGAAGACAGAAGTGAAGTCCACACAGGCCAAGCTCAGTTAACTCCATCATCTCATCTGATAACTGTTATGGGACGTTATGTAACGTTTTTGCGATAAAAATTATTACTGTTATGCCCCTGGATTTAAAATTTTTTCTATGCACATTTTCATCACACATCTAAACCTGTTAAATCGATGCATGTCAAAGTGTGATCTAACCCAAATACCCAAATGCCAATATCAACAATTTAATTATAAATTCAATTGCATATCAAAATAAATTTTGTCATTTGAATAAATGAGTAAATGCACTATGGGGAAGTTGTATGAAAGGTACAAATGCATTTTGACAAATTAAATGATTTCAATATGCTCACTTTTGCAATAAACGTCAGCTATTTATAAATACTCATATATAAGCGCACACATACACAGATACACACATGGGAGGCTAGGGCAGACAAAGTGGTCAGACGAAAAATTGCAAAATGCGCAACGGCGGACTGTCAAATAAATTAATTTGCAACAAGCATCTGCATCAAAACTAATTATGGCAATGCAACAACCACAACAACAACAGTATACATATATAGGGCAGATAGCAAGTATGTGTAAGTACATTTGTATGAAAATGTAAAGAGGTCGAAAATGGGACATTTTGTATTGATGAATAGGTAGACGATCCATCTATGTATGTACATATGTATGCACACACGTGAACTTTATTGCGGTAAGTGCTGCATGCCATTTTTACATACTTAGTATTACGTACATATGTTTGTATGTACTTAAATTGCTGCCTACGTTGCTGCAATCTATAAATGACGTGTCAAAATTAACATTTCATTATTTGTTGCAAACCGACAAAAGACTTTCAATGAATACTGACGTTCTGACAATCGCGAAATGCATTAAATGAGCCATCAGCCTACGGCCTCTGCCCGCTGCCACGCTGCAATGCTGCCGCGTCCGCCACCGCCACAAGTCTCATGCCAGTCAGTGCCAAAATTTAATGCGACATTACCAGACAAATGCCAATAAATGTCTACATTCTCAACAAACACACCCACATACAAACGTGCATACGTATGTATTTATTTTCAGTTAAGCTTTATTGCAAATAGCCAAGAGCATAAAAAAGTATATCTATATATGTATGTACACAAATGTGTGCTCATAATCCGCTGGCATCAATCGTGCAATATGTCACAAGTCCATCCGTCAATGTAGGCATCAGACACATGCATGCCCAAATTTTTATGCATTTATGTTCACATTAGGCCAGTTCGATTTTCATATATGTATGTATGTATGTTTTCAGCTTTAAAATTTGGTCTGTCGTAGAAGAATGCTTTCAAAATTTTCTCTTGAAATTTTTTACCAGGTATGAGCCTTCCAAGTCGTTAATCGTAGCACCTTTTATGGAACATTGATTTGCCGTATGCACCTTCATTTCATATCTTACGATCACAAATCATATCACATGATATCAAATTAAGTTTACTGCATCATCTCAATTGATATTACATGATCTCAATAACATGATATGATTCACGCTACCCACCCTATTGCTTCGATTGATTCAACCGCCAAAATATCTCCCGATTTGATGTATTTACCTCCATTTCATATCTTATGATTACAAATCACGTCTTATGATCATAAATAATATCACACGATCTCGAATTAGATCAACTGATCTCAAATTATATCACATGTTCTCAAATAATATTACATGAGGCACGCTGTCTAGACCATTTATTTGATTGATTCAACCGCCAAAATATCTCCCAATTTGATGTATTTACCTTCATTTTATACCTTATGATTACAGATCACATCCTATGATCACAAATCATATCACACGATCTCGAATTAGATCAACTGATCTCCAATTATATCACATGATCTCAAATAATATCACATGAGGCACGCTGTCCAGCCTATTTATCAAACTGATTTAACCGCTAAAACATCCCCCAAATTATTTGATATTTCTATTGGCTGTATGGCATATCGCGTCTGTTAAGGCATTCGCAGTCTGGTGTTGAAATGATGTACCGAAAAAGTCACCCTCTAGTCACTTGACATTTCCTTTACTAACTTTTAAAGTATAGTCCGACTGTATGCCAAGGCTTTTCATGAATATGTTCCCTTTAATATTCAGCCAATGGAATGATCGTTAAAACGATGTGGCATAAAAGGTATGAAGATGCTTCTTCTTATAAAGAATCGCGGGTCGTATCCTAAAGCCCTCAGGTCATCATAAGGGTAGACGATATTTCTAGTTTTTTGTTTTCTAATTCCAGGAAAATTTTAACTAAGAGAAAATCTTGTTTTCTTTGGTTATTAGTAGTTTAAATGTGTGTTCTCTAGAGTATGATTATGCGGAGGAGTTCAAGATCACATTTTGAAATGATAAAACTCTAGTTTTTTCTGCAACTATTTAAATTATTTAATAATAATAATAATAATAGATTGGCGCTTACACATATGTTAGTGTTTGGCCGAGCTTCTCCTCCGATTTGTGGCGTGCGCCTTGATGTTGTTACACAAAAGGGAGGGACCTACGGTTTTACGCCGACTCCGAACGGCGATTGTATTTTTATGAGAAGCTTTTTCATGGCAGAAGTACCCTCGGAGGTTTGCCATTGCCTGCCGAGGGGCGACCGCTGTTAAGAAAAAACCTTTTTTCTAAATTTTTTTTTTTTTGCGATGTTGCTTTGACCAGGGCTTGAACCCAGGCCTGCGGAGCGGAAGCGCGCACTGCTTACCACTACACCACAGCGGCTATCTATCAAGAAAAAAAATCACATCTTTCGGCTTGAAAGATGATGCATCCCGTAAGGCATTCTGTAATCTAATCTGTAAAACGAAAGCAAGGCCGCCCTCCAAAAACAAGGGACCAAGTGTAGAAGGACGTGCGAACACTTGCGAGAAAGGCAATTTTTTAGTCTCAAACTCAAACGACAAACAGAGAAGAAAAATTCATCTCAGACACTTCGGTGTATTTTCTCATGCGAAGTTAAGTTAGGTTGGAATGGTTGTATACCTTGCCAAGTATAGGCACATTGTTATACCTTTTGGAGTTACCAATCCCTTTCGATGATCGAAACACCTTTTTGTTAACGTTTTGAGCTCTTATATCTACCTTCGTGATCTCTGCAAGGCCTTGAGAGAATGGTTTACCAAGAAAGCGGTATATTTCTCTTTTTCCAGCTAGGCAATGGCATAAGGCTGTTGCATCAAGGGTGTTTCTTCATCTTCTATGTTTTTGCGACTATGCCAATGTTCGGATGTGTCCACGTCATGGCGTTTAAGCCAATCAGACAGTAACATTAAGAGACCTAACAAGGGAGGCCATTTGTATTTTGTTTAAACTTGCCAATTCGTTAGCTTTGCAACTAACCCGGCGCCCTGGCAGAGGTATGAGTTGAATTCTATTGTGATTGGTCACCTCGTTTAAAGACAAGTAAAGGACCGCGTATTGTCTATGTTGGAGTCCAAAACTTTCAGGGCTGCCTGACTGTCAGAGAAGATAAAGACTTGTTTTCTTTCTGTAGCTCCTTGTGCTGCCTGCTGGATGGCCAATCCTTCGGTTGTTAGATTGCAGTGGTCGGGGAGTCAAGAAGATCTCTCTAGCCTCAGTTCACATCAGGAAATTCTTCATCCGATTCTCCCTTAAAGTTAGGGGCCATCTGTATAAAAGTTAATGGCATTTGGCTTAAGAGGAGGTCTGCTGTACTAATCCTACCTCGGATGTATCTTCACTTTGTATTCCTTAGTGAAAATGAGTGAGGGTATGAAAGAATCGCCGCTGTTGCTGCTGAGATCAATACATCCCCTCACCAGACTTCAGCGGGATTTGAGCTCCAGTAACTCGGTGCTCCAAGCCAGCACGCTATCGCTAAGCTTAGCGCAGCCGGTAAGCCTTGTTGCTGGTCAATTTCCTTTAAACCTTTTTTTACTCTAAATTTTTACTTTTTTTTTTAAATTTATGTCAAAGTTTTTGTGTTCTTAACTGTTTATCTCTTTTCATGCTTCCATTTGATTATTTGACTTTCTTCTTTTCTTTTGCTTATTTTTTACTTCCATTGTTGAAGTGAAACTTCAATGGCGACTTCGGAGACGTTTGCGTTAAACATTTGCCACTGGTGAGGTGGAATGAAAGAAAAAAAAAATAACCAAAGACAAAAAAAGCAAAGACAAAAACAAGGACAAAGATACAGATATTGATAATAATAACGATAAAGATGAAGATGAAGATAAATACACAAATAAAGTAAAAACAAAGGTGAATATGAAGATAAACATAAAAATACAGATGAACATAAAAAGAAAGAGAACAAGTAAAGAAGACTAAGTTCGGGTGAAACCGAACATTAAATACCCGGCGCACGTATTAAACATCGATTTTTTCACAATTCTGAAACTTACCGTTATATGGTAAACAGGGGTGTTTTTCCCATTTCAAACATTCTATAATATAAAAATAAGTCGGGTTTTCCTTCCTGACGCTATAACTCCAGAACGGGCTCACCTATCCAAACCAAATATTTAGGCTTTGTTCGGACTATTAAGTAGATTTTAAGAATCGGATACCAGGGTCTCGAGATATAGGCCAAAACGTGGACCCGGGTAACCCTAGGATGTGTTTGTACAATATGGG
>JAPVRG010287755.1:0-11353 GCA_029783565.1 Rhagoletis cerasi
TAAATAACGCAACTAATACGAAAAAGAATTTCCTTACAGAACCAAGGCGAATAATAGAACTGTCAGATATAAATTCGCCTTGGCCAATTGTGTCAAATGATTTCGCCTTGATTTTGACAGTTTACGCCGCCAAAGCAAAAACAAAATACATGTAGTTTTTGTTTTTGGACTAATGCCATCACCTTTTATAAATTCGCCTTGCTTCTAGAGTTACCATGCACGGTGTAGAGAACATTTCTATCATTCTTGGTTACCATGAGTGAGTCGTAAATCAGAAAGCGGAAAGTTCTGTCAATTTCAAACTACGAGTCCAGTTCAAACAAGCGAGATATCTGTAAATTTGGAGTTACCAAGTATTGTAAAGTGTTTTTTTGTACAATAAAGTAAGCTCTACTGTAATTTGGGCATTTTAATTTAACAATCCTGTGAAACGAACCCGAAGGATTGGGCAAATAATCGAGGATCAAAGGATAATCTTAACTCTATTATTTGCATATATTTATTTTTGAGATTAGAAACTATAGTGGTAAATTAAGAAATTAGTTGCATTCCAGCGGTAGTACGAATTGCAGGATTTTGCAGGTTTTACAGGATAAGCTGTTATCAAAGGCGAAAACAGCTGTTCCTATAAAACTTGCACCTGCAATTCGTACTACCGCTGGTACGTACCGATTGTTTTGTTGATAATTACATTAGGGATTGGAATGGGATGGAATTGTGGGTGGCCGGAAAAACCAAAAACAAATTTTTCCAAGCACACGGGCAGTATTGCCCATTGTCGATGATGCCTATGGTTACCACATGTTGTCCCCATGGATTGTGCCCCGTAATAAGTTCTACCAGGGCTCATAGATCACTCCTTCTTTGTCTGAGAAGAAATTTTGCTACCACCCTGTCAGGCCTTTTCAGGAAACACTTGGTTATTTTGCAGGTGTCAATAGTGCACCAACGGTTCTCATGAGTTTTGTTTATGAGATCCTTGTTGCATTCGATCGTTTCCGCTATGCTTGGCCCTAAAATTGGCTCCGGTCCAATTGGGTGCACCAGAGAACCGCAGTTTGCCAATTCATCAGCCAGTTTGTTACCTTGAACACTGTAGTGTCCTGACACCCACACAAGTTCAAGCTCATTCCATCTTGTAACAGAGTTCAGCCCCAACTTACATTTCTGGACTAACTTTGAAGAGGTGCCAGCGGTTTTCAGGGCCTGATTTTATGTCCGCGAAACCTTTCGCCAATTATCCAGTCTGCCACTTTCAGTATTGCAAAGACGTCCGATTGAAAGACCGTTGTAATTCCACCTAAAGCGGTAAAGCATCTGATGTTTCCCTCCAGATGGCATCCAGCTCCAGTAGCGTTTTCAGTCTTTGAGCCGTCGGTATAGAAAGTTTTCACCGAGCTTCCCAAGAGAGTGTCTGGATCTCTCTATTGTTCCCTTGTAGGAAATCGAACGACGTTCTTTCTACCAAAGGAAACTCTAGGTAGCATTTTGTCATTTGGTGCCAAAAACAGAGGATATTGCTCTGACAACCTTCTTAACAACTATCTGTGCCCAGAGCTCTGATCATCGTGCCACAGGCCAAAAGAGTGCAGCCAACACATCGTTTGATTTGCCTCCTCTTGGATCGCTAAATCCAGAAGCGGCAAATTCAACAAAGCATTAAGAGCCGGTCCTGACGTTGTACTCATGGCGTCCGTCATGCCTATACACATGCTCCTTTGTAGCCTGCTTAACACAGAAACCGTGGTTTGAACCATGCTTCTGCGCCACCATACTACAACAGAATACGTGACGATTGGCCTGACTAGAGCTTTGAATATCCAAAATACCATAGCCGGTCTCAGATCCCAGGTCTTGCCAAAAGGTTCTTCGACACTGTCCGAAAACTTTCAGCGCTCGATTTACCTTCAGCTCGACGTGAGTTTTCCATGTAAGCTTCGTATCTACATAGAGTTACCTCTAGATATTTCACATCCACGGAAAGGCTTAGGTTTACACCTCTAAACACTGGAATCATATGGCAGGTAAGCGGAGCCTACGAAGGTCTCAGCGCGTTTCCCGTCCGTACAGTACCGAATTTTTATCGCAACGACATCTTGGGAGCAGAACTCTCTAAGCATCGTGCATTCGACCGAACGCGGCACTATAATGTATGCGCGCGGCCTTTCTGTCACTCTAAATTGAAGAACATTACCCCAGGAAATCCCTCCAAGTCCACAGATATGCCCGTGTCATGCCCATGGTTCCTCAATTAGGATTGTTTGGGGATTTGTACGCAGTTTCGCTTGCCTACTGCATAATAGGGCAATAAACGATTTGCTATGCTGCAAATTTATTTGTGTAAAAATAATTTCAGTCATACTTAGAAGAGATAAAGCCAGCAACTACTTGTTACCCGTTTCTCCTTCCTTATCCTGGACCGGAAAATGTATTCGTCCCAGGTGTAGGTGAGGGCGATACCCGCATTTAGTTCGAAGAAATTCCAACGAGCTTTCGTCAATACCCACCACCAGGAAAGAGCCTTCTCCATCGTTGGAAATCGGTCCTCTCCTGGTGTATGAATAAATACGCCATTGGCTCATTCAGTCCCACGTTCTGCCTGCTGACATGTTTTAGAACCTCACTTGGTTTCCGAGGGGGATCCGGTATTTTGGTCAGCCACTCTCGGGGAAACTCATTAGAGTATTGTATCTTTACGAAACAATCCTCCACGCGCATCCCCTCTAATTTTGGTTCATCTGTAGATTCACCAATGGCCTTCCATAAATAGCTGTCGAGAAAGTCTCTTTGCCCTTTGGACAAAGAACCTTTCCCTTTGTCGGAATGTATCTCAACAATAATTGCTTCCGCGAATGATGCAGGGCAAGGTTGAGTCTCACCGGACGCTCGGGCTACTTCAACAACCTCATTTGCATGAGGAAGTTGACATGCAGGCAGCTGGACCGAGCGTGAAGGCATGTCTGATTCCGGTCCTGAGACGTTCATCTTCTTTGCCTTGCGAGTCTTGCGTTCTGCTCGCACAGACCCCTGGTTGGCAACGGAAGAGAGTTCCTGAACAAATGAGTCATCACCCGTCCTGTCCCGCTTCCCCATTGTCATTTTGGGTGCAGAGTTAAAGACCAAAGGATTCTGAGTACTCGCCTTGGCCATAGCCGCAGCTTTCTTCTCCTTTTGCCTTCTTCTCTTCAGCTGCCTTGCGGTCAGCTTTTCACCCGTTTGAGGATCACCAATACAGGATTTCTGCGTACCGATACTCTCCTGGTTTGCACCAGGTTTAGCCGTTGTTGGTTCCATCTCTGATACCAGTGTCCGTTTTGAAGAAGGAGAAGGACCATCTAGAACCTCCACGTCTATCAAAACTTTGGTTGCTCCAGAAGGTTTCGATGCTAGTTCGCCCTCCACCTCATTGAGGAGTAGGCAGAATCAATGTGCCGTCTTTCACCAGTAGCCTGCTTCCTCCAAGACACTGGGTGCCAGTCTCGGTCATAGTGGACGGTAAGCTTTGGGCGTGGACATCCGATGCCCAGGCCGCCGACTAATCGGTGGGGGGATTCCCAGCTTGCTGGTTACCCCGTGCAGAGTTACCTGGTTTAGGCTTCACCATGAAGAAAAAGGGGATGGAGTTGCATTTTTACCTTATTGCCAAGGGGTGGGCCTTTCAGAGGGTATTCTTTCCGTCATCATCCTACTTCCCGAGACGCATCGAATGCCATTCGGAATGCTCCAACCAAGCAAATCTTGGTCATCGGTTCGAAAAGCAGCCCTATCAAGGCAGTAGGGTGCAATTGGTGAGTACATGTACTCACACAGTTGCACCACTATCCATTGAGAAGGTCTGATTAGTGATTCGACTAAGCCCTCGCCCAGCGCCAAGGTGCCTGTTATCGCGAGGGACAACTAGGGATTAGTACTCCGACAAATAAGATTTCCACTAAAAAATGTGTGTTCGATAAAAGTGCTAGTTCTTTTACCATTCAATTTCAATTTATTCAGTATTTTTTTCATATTAATTATCACATAGTAAATAATTTTTCCTTGCGTTTTATTGCCTAAACTTTTAGAAAAAATAAAAAATGGTAAGGGCTATCGATTACACCATTTCTATAATCATATTCACCAGTAACAATGTTCGAATGAATTAACTGTCAGACGACGCCTGAAAAGCCTGCAAAGGCCTAAAGCACCTTGTAGAGAGCAAAGGTTACGCCATCGGTGGGACCGCTACTTTGGTTTTGCCGATTTTAACAAGTCTCAAGTAAAAGAAACAGCCTCTCAGAATGTAAACAAAAATTTTGGATGCACTGATATTCACCAATGTTTTCACGAAAATCACCGTTTTTTAACAATTTCTTTATTTGTTCTTTTTATAAATCACATATTTTTTCAACTGAACACAAAAAAACGCGTTGCTTATAGAAACATTTAATGCTAAAAAAGTAGCTGTTTTCACTGTCTTCTTTCACATCTTATTCGGCTTTGTTTACTTCTACCTGAGATATGTAATCGCCGCCAGGACAGTGCAATCTTGCGTTTTATCATTTTTGGCCTAATGGAAGTTCGAAATTTCAACCGACCGTCAGAATGGATACGTTGCGTTCGTGGCGGATACGTATGGAACCGACATTTGAGCAAGTATGTAAAGGAAAAATATTTCACATAGTTTTAATTATTTGCAACAACTGATGAACGACGCACGCAAAAGTTAAGAGTGACAAAGTGAAAGTGAAGCCGAAGATGAAGACAAAACTGGAGACGAAAAACAGTGAAGTAGTAAACATGTGAAAGTGATCACAGAGCAAGCGAAGACGAAGATGCTGAAGTTGCGCAAGCGGTCAGCTTGAAACTGTGCGGTACTGTTTTTAAAGATGAATCGCTTGCTGTGATGAGTTGTTTACGTTTTATTTAATTGTTTGTTATTGTGAAATAAACGCGAGTTCCTTTTGAAAAATGTCGTTAGTGAACAAGGAATTAATTGCAGCTATTTTTGAGATACCTTCATTGAAATTGGTCCATTGTATTTCATGAAATGGCTCAACTTTTGACAAAATGTAATAAAACGTATTAATTGTCATTCTTGTATATTCGAAAAATATCTTTCCATCTTGCCGTAACTCCTCATACAATTGGTAAAATTCTCCAAAGGTTTTCCTAGACAAATTTATTTCGTGAATTGCTTTTTTCTTTATTTGTTATTGCATCTCACTCGTCTTCCACTATGTACACTCGACAGCTTGCCCGCAACGCAAGCAATTCGTCTTTGGTTTCGCTTTCGTCTTTATCTTCGGCTTCGCTTTCATTCTGTCTGCAACCTAACGCCAACGCAACGGCAAAATTGCATGTGGACGTGCCTTTAACCAAACACGTGCTGAACAACTTTTGAAAGGGTGCAACCCTATGTTTTGACAATTGTCTGCTCTAACCTTTCTTTTACGCGCCAGACGTGTCGTTTCTCAAAACGTGGGCCGTCTCGCTTTTAAATTTGGTTAAGGATTTAAGAAATTATGGCGGATATCGGTAAGTAAAATTTAAGAAATAGCTAATGACCGATAAAATGTATATTACAGCTTCTATAATTAAATTTAGTGTCTACCTCTTAATTTTACGTCTACATATATTTAAAATGCCTCGTGGTTTCTATAAAACTATTTTCAGAAATCAAGAAGGAAAAGAAAAAGAAGAAAATCAAGGAAGAACCTATTGATGTGGATGATATTGGTATATTGCAGAAAACTGGTGACTTTTCGGTGAAACCATCTGAAAAAACGGCCAAGCTTGATGCTTCACAATGGCCATTGTTATTGAAAAATTTCGATAAGTTGAACGTGCGAACCAACCACTATACACCATTACCACATGGCTCTTCTCCACTTAATAGAGATATTAAGGAATACATGAAGTCGGGCTTCATTAATTTAGATAAACCATCTAACCCCAGTTCACATGAAGTGGTCGCATGGATAAAAAAAATTTTGAAGGTTGAGAAAACTGGACATTCGGGTACACTCGATCCGAAAGTTACAGGTAAGTACATATCTATGTACATATATGTACATATGTATGTATATAGCATTGTCACATTGGTGTAATTTATAACTTCAAACTTTGAGCAATCAAATTTAAGCATTGGGCAAATAAAGTTAATTCTTGAACAATATGAAAGAAACTCATCTGGGATTCCAGTTCTGACTGTTCGCCTGTAAATCTCTTCATTGTGATATACAGAGGAATAACAGTCACAATGGGAACCTCTGATAGTTTAATTTTATTTGCCCTAATTTTCAATTTATTTGAGTTTAAATCTATTTGCTGAAATTTCTAATTCAATTGCCCACAGTTTCCTTTCATTTGCAAAAAGTTTAACTTAATGTGGCAGTGCCATATTTAGCCTGTTCCCTTACTCCAGCATAATTTAAGATATAGTCCGACGTACAGTGCTGAAGACATGATAAATGTATGCACGGGAACTTCTGATTATGACTAAATCCTGTAGTAAGGTTACATTCAAAAAATTTCCCATAAAAAAACTACCAAACATCAATTAATGTTTTATGTTCTAGGCTGTCTCATTGTATGTATTGACCGCGCCACTCGTTTAGTTAAATCACAACAGAGTGCTGGCAAAGAGTATGTAGCTATATTCAAATTACATTCGCCAGTCGAATCGGTGGCTAAAGTTCGTCAAGGCTTGGAAAAGTTACGTGGTGCTCTTTTTCAACGACCACCGTTAATTTCCGCTGTGAAAAGACAGTTGCGGGTGCGTACTGTTTACGATAGCAAACTATTAGACTATGATGAAGCGCGTAATATGGGTAAGTCCTACACTCAAAATAAAAATAAAAAAATTGGTTCAAAATCGTTTATTAATCAAATGGCATTGATCAAATGGATATAACATATCTTCATATAAGTGGTGTTATTTTCCTATGCTTTAACAACATAAAAATGCTATATTAATTGGTTTGCACTTAAGAGTGCAAAAGAACATTACATGTACATATATCGTTAAGACGATTTTTTCCTCTTGATTTGCCTCGTATTCTAAAGGCGTTTTTTGGGTTAGCTGTGAGGCTGGATCATATATTCGAACCATGTGCGTGCATTTAGGCCTAGTCTTAGGCGTGGGAGGCCAAATGCTGGAATTAAGGCGTGTACGATCCGGAATACAGTCTGAACGCGATGGTATGGTCACCATGCATGATGTATTAGATGCCATGTACCTGTATGAAAATCACAAGGATGAGACCATGCTACGGCGGGTAATTAAACCTTTGGAAGGCTTACTTGTTAATCACAAGCGTATCATTATGAAAGATAGTTCGGTAAGTATATTAGTTTAATGAAGCGGACATATGCCCCTCCTGTTCATAACGCACTCAAGTTATAATGAGGGTTTTCTCTTATATACGACTTACCTAACATAATTGTTGTAAGCGTCATAAAGTCTCACCCCCTTATTCATTAAAAATAAAATAGGTTTAAAGAGCTCTATAAAGTGACATTTTCATACATTTTTCAATTTATAAACCTTTTTTAAAGCTATTTTATTTTTTACGAATAAGGGGGTTAAACTTTTAAAAGTTTTCAATGTAAAATAACGGTTAAAATGGTTTTAGGGTATTCTTTGCGTATAATAAGAGCTAATTATATATTTTGTCTCAGTTTATAAGCATTATAGCGTAGTTACAAATCCTCTAAAAGCATTTTAACCGTTATTTTACATTGAAAAATTTTACGACTTTAGGACTTTACGACGCTTACGACATCATGTGAATACCCTAATTATTTGTGGTCACAAGCAATAACCGCCTAAGTCGGAAGGCCGTCTTTACTATAATGCACCATTTGCCTTTTTTTTATATAAACTATAAGAACTTTTAACGAGCCACGGGGAGAATATTGGTAGAGAGTTTGTGGCACTAAAATTATTATTTTCAGATTCATTTGTCAATAGCATTTAAACGACAAATGTGACGTGTGCAAGGAAAAATCGTAAATGAATTAGTATACTAAAGCCGGTCTACTGACTTAGGCGGTTATTGCTTGTGACCACAGATGTATGTATATTGAGAAATTATATGAAATTCCGCATAAAAAAAAAGCAACTATTTATAATGTAATTATTTTGTTGTCCTTTACTCGCCTTACATTTAATACTTATTGTACAAAATAGTAAAATTGAGAATTAATTTGATATTTTATTAATAGATTGTGAAATTATTATTTTTTTTCTTTTTACCAAAACTCAAAAATCAATATCTTACAAAAAACAAAAAACACATCCGTGAAAATTTTCGGATATGCAGAGGTATCATGCAAAAAAAATTAAGCCAAAAAAAATATTAGTTTTTGATTTATTCAATTTTGAAAATGTAGCGATTTTGCAATTTTTCGATTTTTCAAAATTTTTCTTTTTAATATATATATATTTTTGTAGCCCCAAGTATCCTCTTTAAAACGAGTCCAATATGTTTTTTGTAGCTATAATAGTTTTTGAGATATTTAAAAAATTAGCTTGAAAAACTGGAAAAATAGTGAAATTTTAAATTTCGCATAACTTTTGCAAAAATTTTTTTAAATTTTTTTCTGTTGGTGGAACTTCATTATAGGTAGAAAGAAAACTTCTGACCAAATTTCATCCAAATCGAAGGGGTCGAGTCTAACCATTGGTCGATTTGACACGGAATTACCCATATGGTAATCCCTATTAAAATTGTTAAACAATTTTTTAGGATGTTTTAATCTTTAACTTCCACTTTTAATGAACTCAATGGAATATCTTAAAAAGTAGGGTCAAAAAGATACCTTGTGGTAGAAGTTAAGTGTTTAAAAAAAATGCCCGCTAAACTTTCAGGTAATATACATATCGTTACCTTATTTTCATTTGGAATTCAGATTCAAACCAAACCGTTCAGATAACTCACAATCCATCTAATAGTATAGGAAAAACTAATACTACAGCAATACATTAAATATTGTGTTTAAAAAAAATCAGTATTTTGACGAAATTTGGAACTGGAAAACTACTTTTTATTAAACTTTCAAACTGTATTTGAGTTAGGGCTTCTGTGAGTTAGGGCATTTCTATATTAAGGTAACGATGTGTACTATAGTTACATACATATTTTTGTATTTGCAACCAAATAATGTAAAAATTCATCCATTTAAAAGAACATCTGATTATCATTAATGGATTAGGGCTGGAACTATCCGTGTGTCCGAATATCCGCTCGAATATTCGTGTATATACATATATGTATATGTATTTATTAGTCATATGACCCATATATATACACAAAAATGTATAATAAATATTGCAAAATCAACACTTATACAATAAAAGTAGGAATGGAGCATATTTGTTTATTTCCCTGCAAACCAAAGTTCCTGAAATCTTAACGAAATCTTAAAGAATATCGGTTATTTGGTCCGATTTTTTTACGAATCTTTAAAGAAAATCATATGAGGCGGTTGACACGAACTCGTAAAGAAATTTCTGTACGATTTTTTAAAAGAAATCTAAAAAATTTCTGAAAAAAAATCCGAAAAAGTTCCTCACATTGTAACGATTTTATTCCGAAATTTCGTAAGCAAATCTAAGTGTGCACAGTAAGTTTCATCTTAGAAAATTCTTCAAAAAATCGGAAAGAAAATATTGATTTCTTTACAAATTGTTTAAGATTTCTCTATTTTTCAGAAAACTCTGAAAGCATGGTTTGCAGGGTTGTTTATTTGGTAATCATACGCCAAATGGCATTATACATAAATGGTATAAAAACAATGTAAGAGAGAGTGAAAACACTGAGTAAATATGAACAGAGTTTACAATATTTCGTAGCACAGACATGTGCAAGGGGAATTAATATAAGGTGATAGCAGGAGAACAAAAACAAAAATTTACATGTATTTTGTTTTTGCTTTGGCGGCGTAAACTGTCAAAATCTGTAAGAGTGTGTGTGGAAATGCCAACAAAATTTTTCAATTTGACATAAGAAGCCGTAAGGCGAAACAAGCTATAACCACAATGAAAATCCGTCGGCAAATAAACGCGGCGGATTTTCGCCGAATACTGTCATTGCTCAAATTGCGCCCAACTATTTCGCCTAACTTAAACACAATGACTGTTTTCTTTTCGCTTTACATTTAGAGTGGCCATATGAAAGAAAAGAAGCAAAGAAGAATAGAAAATGATAAACTAGACATACAGACTAACAAACGACTTTGCTAACTACTTCATTTTAAAATAGGGCTTGCAAAAATATATGTATATGCATTTTAAAGAACAAAAAACTTTATTGTAATTTTTTTATTTTTGTTAAATTTTAACGAAAAATAAAATGCGGTCTCCTTTCCTTGTTTTGCCGTCGTCGCCCGGCGGCGACGATAGAATTAAATCTAACGTCGCGAAATGCCGTCGGTCGGATTTCGCATTTCGCCTTGATTGTGTTCAATTTCAGGTATTTCAATGGTTTCTATTTTTTGACAAGGCGAAATACGCGGCGGATATTTGCTAGGCGAAGTGATTGTGTTTATAGCTACATATACAAAATCAGCTGATCTAGTAACATCACCTCACAAGAATGATAAGAGCGTGTCAGACGTGGCAATATATTTCGTACGCAATATGCTGTCAAATTGAGAAATTCGAGAAAGGAGTTGCATGAGCAGTCACACCTTGCATGCAAAGTGTCTTTCGAAAGAAGTTTTTTGTTTCCGAAAGGTGAATTGCAGGAAAAATTTCTGACGTCGCTTTTTGGCAATCTTCCTCGATACTAAAATGCAACTTTGGGCGGTGGGGTTGTCGTTTGTTTGCTATTTATCTTGTAAAAGCGAGAACGAAGACACGAAAAATGAATACTCGACGTAAGCTGCTGTTGAAAAAGAAAGCAATTTTATTAAAAATTATTGCCATTATTTAAAAAAAAATGAAGTGGATGATTCGCATGCACGCCGGACAGTTTGTGTAAGAAAATTTTGGGAGCGCGGTGCAAATTTTTTATCCGATACCGATCATTACCCCATAATAAATAGGTGAAGTCTTTATCAGATATATTTATCAATCCTTTGTGGATACTCTATAATTTAAGCCAGCACCAACAATGCTTTCAATCCCGTACTCAGTCAAAACAACATAAACCCAAAAACAAGCAAAAATCAAAACCACAAAATATAGGTTATAATTAACATATTTTCCATGTGAACAATAATTTGATTTAGTATATTAAGTAAAATAATATATTTTAAGCATTTTTGATATTAAATTCAATTCAACAATATTTTTCATCATTTTACACAAATTCACGATCAGTGCCACACGGCAACACTCGATTAGTTTGACAGCACTTGCAGAAGAAAT
>JAPVRG010287787.1:4590-21067 GCA_029783565.1 Rhagoletis cerasi
AAAATTTCTGTGGTTATACAAATTTGTCGATTTATCACTACTTATAGATTCATCGAATTTTATCGAAATTTATGGAGCTATCAAAATTGATCGAGTTATCGAAACTTATAGTTATCCAAAGTTTATCGAGTTATCGAAATGAAACTTGACAAAAAAAGCGCTAAAAAGTAAAATTTCGCCTTCTTTTCCATAACTCGTTCCAACTAAATTTTTGGTAAAATTTCGCTACATTTCAGAAAGAATCACTAGTAAATGAAATAAAACAGACACAATTTTGTATTTTAATCACTATAATTTGTAGTTAATGTGGCGCAAAATTATTTGTGAACATCAATTTTCTGCAATAAAAATAATGATATTAAATTGGGTGACATTTTATAGCTACAAGCGAGTTCCCTTTGGGGAATCTATGAATAATAAAAACAAACACTGGCGATTTAATGGCATTTATTAATCTAATTGTAAATAAAAAAATATAATGGACAATAATACTGAAAACGAAAGAGAATTGAAAAAATATTCACCACAAGGCAAGAGCGACCTCTAGACCATACCCATTTGGCCTAATGTAAAGCCGTTAATGCAATAACATTAACGTCAAGAATGCCGTCACAGTGTCAAAACATTTCGCAAATCTAATGAGCCTTAACGGCATAAAATGGGTGGGAAATTACATAAGTACAAGCGGAGCAGGAGATGTGCCGCGAAAAACTGAAAAATTTCCACCCGAAAAGCGCAGACAAAAATGCTGGAAATGCAACCAAAAAAATAGACGATTAAGAAAAAAGGTCATAAAGCAAAAATTGGCAGCTCACTGTTGCATAACCGAAAAAGGACCAAATTGAAGTGGAATGCGCGGTGCTGGCTGTTGGAATATTGAAGAAAAGGAAGTGCGCGCGCCAAATGTCGACAAATGTTTCGAAACAAACCCAAGCGCGTCGGTCACGGTGTCCCAATCTCGGACGCTGTTGTCGTACAGAGCAAAAGGCAAACTTACTAAGGACGCGACGCGACGCGCAATCCGCGGTGGTGTCAAAGGCGAAGAAGTGTCAGTCAGCCAGTTAGGGTGTGAAATTGAGAATTAAAATATCCTGCATATTTACACACATACATACATACTACATAGTCAAGTGAGTCGCTTGTGTTGAGGCGAGTGGGCTTAGTATTTATGTAGTGTGGCGCTTACTTATTTTATTTTCATTTCAATTCATTTACACGCGTATCTATTCCGAAATTCCGCCAACGCGTACGCGCTTGTTACTTACAAGTACAACAAGGGGGAATTGTCCCACCAGAGAGGTCGCCGCCACATCATTTTGACTTCGCAAGTATTTAGGGTCGCATTCCGCTTTCAGTGATTTTTGCTTTGCATCTAAATCTGTCTGTTTGTTGGTCTTCTTTGCTATTTTGCATTGTAATTTGATTGTTTTTGTTTTCCTATTTTGTTGTTGTTGTTGTTGTTGCGTTCATTATCCTTGTTGCCTTGACGCCAAAACTCGTGTAGTGGTTGGTGTTGTCTTCCATTCTGTTCTGTTCTCGTTGCGTTGCGTTGCGTTGCTTTGTCAGCATGTTTTAGTTAATTTCCATGTAAATTAAGCAATAAAATGTACCGTTTAATGTTTCAATTAATGTCCCGCGTTAAATTTACATTGTTCGCCAAGTCGTTAATTGCAATGATTTCTTCTTCATTCATTCATTTGCCATTCTTTTCTATTTTCGTGTAATTTCAGTGTTTTGTATGTTTATTTGTTTGTATACACATATGTATGTAAATAAATAATTAAGTTTTTATGTTGTTTAGATTGTTTTGTTATGTGTTGTCGCTGCATTGTGTTAATTATTTGCTAAAGATTATTAGCTGCGCGGATGAAATTCGATTTTGGTGAATGTTCTATTGGTGCTGTTGGTGTAAAGAAGTGCTGATTCAGAAGATTAACTGAAAAGGAGAAAATAAAGGTATATATATATATAATGCCATTATAGTAGGATTGGATGGCCATATTTTGCTGAATGCTTTCTTAGTATTAGGTTGACAAATTCAATTCATTTTGGTTTGGTTGATGAAACCGATCTTTTCTGAAAGCCTGATTTGTATTAGGGGTGGACGATATGTATCGATGTTTTAAAAATCGTCGATGTATTCTGTCTAAACATCGATGTATTTTTAACAGGAATCGAAAATAACCGTTAAATATCATGATTTTTATTTTTCGACAAAAATAATCGTTAAATTTGGATTTTTTATTTTTTTTCGGTCAAATTTAATCGTTATTTTTTAATTTTTGTTTTTTCGATCAAAAAAGAATCGTTATTTTGGATTTTTATTTTTTCGATAATTTTTAACCGTTATAACGGAGCCTGCTTTTTTATGACCGATTGAAATCTTTTATGATCGAAAAAATAAAAATCAAAAATATAGATTATTTTTTAATCGAATAAATTAAAATCACAAAATAACGATTAATTTTGATCGAAAAGATAAAAATAATAAAATAACGATTAAATTTGATCGAAAAAATAGAAATAAAATTTTTATTATAAAGATCATAACCGTTATGGTCCCTGATTTTTAAGGCTTTGGCATTTTCGATGCAACAATTTTTTAAGCTCGATGCATCGGTTAATGTATTGTCTATAGTAAAATTTGTTAAGCTTTTTTATTCTGCCCAAAAACTAAAAAAAACTCTAGAAATGTATTGCACTAAGATCGCAGTGAGAACAGCAACAGTACTTCTAATTTCCGGAGGTTTTACCGCGATCACCGGGTGCGAATAACCTATAATCAATATTGTGTTTATACCTTAAATTCTCAAGTTATGACGCAATAGCTAAATCGGTTGAAGGGCAAATGAATGAGCAAAATTTTGTTTTTAGAAAGTGTTGGAAAAATATATTGGGTGTTGTAAACTTTTTTATCTTACTAACAGATTTCTAATAAAATAAACCTTTTCGCCTGACCTATAAATTTATTCAATTTGTATTTATTTTATTTGGTAGCTACGATGAAAATTTTCTTAATAGAGAAGGCCTTTGACAAAGGTATATGGCTATGAGTTAGAGGAATATACGTATATCATGCCCACTTTTAACTATTTTAGAACAATTGAGTTAAGTAATGAATATAGTTAGAAAAATATAAACTAACTATTTGCATTGAATTAAAAAAAAACCTTCGATGCCTCAAAAGCATCGATGTATTTGCAAAAATATCGAATGATGTCACCAGAGGACGTATGCATCGATAAAAACATCGATGTATTTGCTTTGATGCCCATTCCTAGATTGTATGTATATAGAAAAGTAGTTTCTCAGTTTTCCCAGGTTGGCGATTTTAAGAAATTTTTTTCAATTTGAAGCTTGTGGTCGCGGTGGCATATTTAAAAAAAACTGAAATTAATTTAAATGGAAATATTTTTACCATCAAATGTCCTTTTTGGGGGATTTTGGGTGCGAGGAAGTTGCATCTGCAGTTTATTTTTTTACCGAAAACAGCCTTTTTTTTCTAGTAAAAAGCACTCAGTTCCACATCGGCGGCCTAGTCGCTGATAATTTTCAATGTCTAGATCATTTTCACGCTGAAGATCGGCAAACCGAGATAGCATACGTGTGAGCCGTAACTGCAACTAAAATTTTGGTTAAAAATGGGCAAGTGGAGGTTTGAAAACGTAGAATTAGATCAGTTTCGTAAATAAGGCTAGACTTTACATAAGCGGAATTATATGAGCTATGAAATTCTGGAAAATATTTATAGAAAAATTCGTGCCGTAAATAAGTTTTGGTAAAATCTGAAAGAATAAAACACGAAGGAGGCGACAAGAACCAAGACGTTGAGTTTACAGCAGTAAATGGCCAAAATAATAAGGGACTTTAAAAACTCGGACCTCAGAGGGTCCAAAATAACGGTTAGGAGAGACCAAAAGGAATACCCGCTAATTTTCTGTCAAAATTTGTAATTACGGGGGTAGTCCGATAAGTACTTAGCTTCGCCGCCTGATGGCGCCACTATCGCAAGAGAAGTTTACTATCGTATAGTGCATTCTCGTAGACGGCTATTGTCAAAATTTTAGCCGAGTCGGACTCACAGCTTTGTTTCGACCGCGTGCGGAAGCGGGCGTGTCCGCAGATTTTAGGAAAAATGGAAAGAAGCAAAACAGATTGGTGATTCGATTCCTGTTTTTGGAAGGGAAATTGCTCAGCGAAATCAAAGAGCGCTTGGCAGCTGTGTACGGTAACTCTTCTCCTTCGATTGCGACCGTCAAAAATTGGTTTAGCGAGTTTCAACGTGGTCGCACATCGGTTTTTGACGAGCCACGTCCATGTGCCCAAAAAACGGCTACCACGAAAAATAATATAATAGATTGGCGCTTACACATATGTTAGTGTTTGGCCGAGCTTCTCCTCCGATTTGTGGCGTGCGCCTTGATGTTTTCACACAAAGGGGAGGGACCTACAGTTTTACCCCGACTCCGAACGGCGATTGTATTTTTATGAGAAGCTTTTTCATGGCAAAGTACCCTCGGAGATTTGCCATTGCCTGCCGAGGGGTGACCGCTGTTAAGAAAAAACCTTTTTCTTTTTTTTAAATTTTTGCGACGTTGCTCTAACCAGGGCTTGAACCCAGGGCCTGCGAAGTGGAAGCGCGCACTGCTTACCACTACACCACAGCGGTACACAGAAGAATAACGTGACAAAAATCCACGGTCTCGTATTGGCAGAGCGACCGCCGATTGAAGGTGCGCGAGATAGCTGAGACAGCAGGCATCTCAAAAGATCGCGTGGGTTATATTCTACATGATATTTTGGGCATGAGAAAGCTGTCGGCGCAATGGGTGCCGCGTTTGCTCACTCCGGACAACAAGTGCAACCGTGAGACCACTCCAGAGCAGAGCCAAAATTGGTCGAATTGGGCTCGAACTACTACGCCATCCACCGTATTCCCCAGATTTGGCTCCGTGTGACTTCTTTTTGTTTCCAAACTTGAAACAGTCACTCGCTGGGCAGACATTTCAGTCGAATGAGAAGGTCATCGCCGCCACAGAGGCCTATTACGCAGACCTCTAGAAAACGTATTTCTAAGACGTGTTAAAGAAGTTGGAGCATCACTGGGTCAATTATATAGAGCTGAATCACATACATCTTGACTATGCAGGTACTTAGAACCGGCTTCTAATAAGTTTGTTTCAGTTTTTGTGTCACAAATACAAAAATTTATCCATAACACTAGGACAAGTAATATTCTGAGCGCATCCACATCTGTTTTCTCGAACATTCCCAAAAAAGAAAAATAAAAAAATAAAACGTACAGCAAAATTTACTGTGCATAAATAATATTCCCATGTTGATACAAAATTTGCTGCAACCGAAGAACCAGAATTTCTATTGTCTTCTTATGGCTTACATTGCTTGTTATTGTTGTTATTATCATTATGCTGTTGCAGCTGCTGCTGCTGTTGTTACTTCTTTTATCAACAACCACAAATCAAAAAGAATTTCACGAACGCTTTTGGCGAAATTGCAAAATTTTAGTAGGTAAATATGTATTTACATATATTTGTATATACAAATGTATGTAGTTATATAAAAGGAGAAGAACCAGCAGCAAAGAATTGGGCGTTGATCCTATGTAAGTATGGCAGTGTCTCTATACTCAAGCGGGGCCTGGAAAGCATGAAAATTAGCAAGAAGAAAACTTGAGGCAGATGCAACTTACAAAACATGGCAGCAGGGTTGCGGCAGTGGTCGTAGATTTGGAGTTGAAGTTGTGGTTGCAGGGCAGCCAAGCGAAGATCAGAGGGGCAAGCACATAAAAAATACGGGAGCGTACTTCATATGTACTTCGACTGCAAAAGAATATTCATGTACACATATAAGTTTGCAAATTTAAATGTGTGTATGTGTGCCTTAAAAAAATATGGCTGCTGCTGCCACAGCGAGTCAACCGAAAAAATAAATAAATAAAATCAAATCAGTGTTTTACTTGCCACATTACAACAGCAGCCACTGCAACAACAATGCTAAGCATGTTATGATAGAGTTCACGCCGCCGCGAGCGAATTTTTTCGTTCTTTCCTTACTGCAAAGTAAGAAATTTTGCAACTGAAGAAGCCGTTTTCGGAGGCTGTAAACCCACCTACTTACTTTCTGTTTTTTTTTTTTATGGTGCACCACAAAACATCGACTACTTCAACTACTGCAGCTCCCGGCGGCCAGCACAATTTTTGGACTATCGACAATCACAACAAAAGCGTGGTTATATTAGGAGATAAAGTTGTGTTGCTGTCGCTGGCTGCACTGCATTTGCATGTTGGATGTTGCAAGTTGGCTGTTGGTTGTTAGTTGCCGCTTGCATGGGCGTTGGGCGGCAAGTTAAGAGTTTATAGCCAAGTGTTCTCACTTGAAGTAGCCATAAAGCGTTGCAAGTAATTATAGGCTAGTGCTCGGTGACGCTGCTTAAGCAATAAACAGGATGTCGAATTTGCTGGTAGGGGTTCTGGGGAGGAAATAGGAGTCAGTTTAGGTGCAGTATCTAATGGAGTTTTGCAAGATCCAATACGTCATCATTGAGTGAAGAGTTATTTTTGTGGAACTTGATGTCCACTCCTCTAACATGCTTTCCTTACTGCGTTTTTTTTAGATATTGCATGCTTTCACCAGTCAGGCAAAGTCATGCCCTAACCATGCAACTACCCTTGATGTCGCAAGTAGCAAAGCCAGACAATATGAGTCCGAACTTTCCCCAAAATATTGGCGAAGTTTTTTAATCCATTTAATCTTACAGGCAGTATTTCGTTTTTGGGTATTCTACGTCATTATAGTGCGTTATTTATTTACTTACTGGCGATCTAGCCTAAATCTGCTACAATATTTTTTCTTAATCCCATCTTCCTCGTTAGCGTCTACATTTCCCTCTCTTTCTTTCGGTTCCCCTTCGACTCAATATTGAAATCGTAAAACGTTAGAGTAGGTTAGACGATCTGCCCATGCTGAGAGTTCACTTGATGGCTACGTAGGCCAATTGTGATGATTAGGAGAGGATTTCCTAAAAACTACGCGCGCTTAAAGCTTTCCGTTTTTTGACGAACTCAAACAGTTCACCTCTGAGACGATGCCTAAGATATTCAAGTCCTTGATCAAATGCTTCTTCAAAAACCTGAAGCGCCCTCCATGAAGGGCGAGTCATTCACATTGCCTCATTTCTACAATTTCTATGGAGCTCCGAACGTAGCAGCCCATTTGTTCAATCGTGAGAAGTTTTATGCTGCGGATAGCCACAGCAGACTGGAATCTCCGATGAATCGCTCCGACCGCGATACCCCTTATGTCCCCACCAGCTTTCAGTAGCTACTCAGCAAGACTTCTCTCGCACTTCGTTTCCCTCATGAACACGGCATAAATTGATAGTGTTTTAAAGACCATAGGAATTTTCGATGTAGTTGTCAGGTCGTGCTTTCCAACTTCGGCATCATGCTAAACTGCGGTTATCTAGTAGTCCGTAAGTTTTCCTCAAGGAGAGTTGCTAGAAGAAGACGCTGAATTCCGTATCTATGTCAATTTTAGATCCATATGAGAAAAGGTGTGGCCAAAGTTCGATCTGCGTGATCTGATAGCCGCAGTCCGTTTGTTCAGCACCAATCCGAAATAGAGGCATAACCTTTATCAGCCGTCTGCTGTATTGGATTTCAAATACATGTCCAGGAGTGGCTCTTATGCTGTCTAGGGAGTCGATCAGAGTGACAATGAGACAACCGCTGAATATATGCAAAATATAATCTGTGCTCGCCGAGCCCGGTCTTACCCAATTGCGCTATTTCACGAGTAACGCGGATCATTCCAGTAAAGTTTAATTTCGAGAATGACTCCTTGAAATTTCTCCTCTTTCGATACTTAGTTTGATATAAGTGATGGAATTCAATAACTTTCTATTTTATAGTGTTTCGTAAACAGAACTAATTCGTTTTTAGAGGAATAAATTTGTTGAATACTAGCTTTCATAACAAAAAAGCCAAAAGCTTATTCTATACCCATTATCCTTACTTCCAAGGAGCTGTTGATGTTTTTCTTACTCAACATAATATCGATTAAGAGAATAGTCAACAAATTCCGCCCGATTGAGACCATAGCGGGGTAGATGGACTGTAATTTAATGTTGATGAAAGTGCGTTCACCTTCCCGAAAGGCTACCAGCCTGAATTTCTTATGACTATGCCCTAGAATCTCATTCAAAGCTGCCTCAATAGATCTTCCTTTACCATAGTTATATTGGGCATCGCTGATATTCTCAGGAGTATGACATCTGAATTAAAAAAAAGTTTTTTCTAACAGCGTTCGCCACCCGGCACGGAATGGCAAATCTCCAAGTGTATTTCTGCCATAAAAAAGTTTCTCATAAAGGCGTAGGCTTATATTTTTAATATGCAACTTTAATGGGCATAAATTAAGAAACAAAAACGAAAAATGAGTGTGATTGGAGGAGAAGGCAAACAATTAGCAAAAATGTCAGCGCCAAAATATTATTATTATTATTGTTATTGCTATTCTTATTAAAACAGTGCAAAATCTACAGACTGATTCTAATCAGTCCAAAAGCTTTCGCTGTAAAGTGGCCCGCCTTCGGTGCTTTATAAGTAGATCACTCTTGCTATGCGTTGTGTATAGCAAAATCGCGTCATTCGCAACAAATTTTTCACCGAGTGAGGACGTAGGAGAGAAAATGGAAGAAGACCAAACTTTTTTCCATTATGAAGCGGAAGAAAATTTTCTATTTGAACGAGTCATGTTTGTACGATGGAAGTAGGTTTGTCATGTATTTCGCTCTTTAGGGAGATACTGAATTGTAGATTGTCGTTTGCTAGGATAATACCGTAGTTATCGTCGTTTGGAGCACGGATGATTTGATACCATTTGGGCCGAAGATTTATATAGCTAGAAGGATGTAGTAGCCAATACTTAAGCGAAGAATTTAGCTTTCCATGTCTGTTGCCATAACCAGATATCCGGGAGAAATCGTAGAACAATTTATCTCGCCATTTCCGTTTTAATCCGCGCAATCTTCTTTTCAATAAATTTTTGTCAATGTTGGTCAAGCAGCTGGCGGTAATACTCCATAGCGATATGATGAAGCGAAGTTCTTAAAAAACAACGCCTATCAACCCTGAAAACTACGTTTTTGTAGGACTGCGCGACTGGTTGGCTGCAAAGTCTTAAGATCTGATTTAGCAAAATATCTGGGATAGTGTAGGAGTTCGTATGATGAACACAAGGAACTCACTTTTCAACACAAATTATATGACCCGAGTCTGTCGGACTAGACTGAAAAAAGGAGGAAACAAATGTTTATGTGATTCAATAAATTATTCCACTTCTCGTGGGGAATGGATTTAATCTATATAACCTAGATTCTTTGATCGAATATGAATATGGGGATTCCCTGGTGAATTTATTGACTTATAGCAGCTTCTGATAGATACGCTAGTTGTGCTACTGTGTCAGTCCGCAAACATGCCATGGGGGCAAATGCCTTATGATGGCTTCTAATATTCTGAATACATCTGCCCTTGATCTATATTTTAAGCAGTTTAGAGGCCCTTGTCCCGTTATAATTAGGCTGGAGTTCTCTTGATATATTGCAAGTCAGCAAATGTGACCACCTGTTTTTAGCCATTCCATGGAAAAGTAGATTAGTTTCTCTTTTGATTATGCCAAGAGGGTATGCCACCGCTGCCTGCTCCTGCCTTCGCCGATTTTAATTATGCCCTGCTCTTAACTGCGTCAGTCCTAAGGAAAACAGGGCCCTTACTCTGTAGTTCGATTCGAAAGTAAATTCGTTCGCTTTCGAACGATTGGTACTCTGAAAGAACCTTTCGAGTAGCATTCGTTCGATGTTCGAGTTCCATTCTGTTCCTTTCGGATTTATTTTATCCCCTTTCGATTATCGAAAATTTGGTACTCTCTGCTTCGAAAGCAAATGCCAAAATGTTCGAAAGTTCAAAAATTCTATTCGACAGCAACTGACCACTCGGAAATCCATAAAAATTTAAGTTTTTACAAATATAAATGTTAATACATGCATTTTTTGCATAACAAATTGTTTCTAGGGCAGCTAAAGTAAAACAACGAAGCCCCGGCAGTTTAAAATTATGGTAAATTGTATGACAGAGCACAGCGATCTAGAGAAGGCGCAAGTCAAAGGATTAGCTGCTAAGCAATCTACCTACCATCTTTGGAAAAGACTAGAAGTAGAATTAAATGCTTGTGGACATCGAACTCACAATTTTGTCGAGTGAAAAAAGGCAACAGTTCTCAATTGCACTCGTTCCGCCACTTGGCATTCATCTGCATCCAACTATGAATCCATTTGGTAATTTTTTTATTAAAGATTTTCACTTTTATTTGTAAAGGCATGTACATATGTATGTACATATTTTCAATAAATTTAACACAATAATGAATGAGTTAAAATTCTCAAACTTCACAATAGCAATATAAGCAATTTAAATTTTCTTGTTTTGATTTCATTTTCTTTGTGTACTTTGCTTTGCGTTTGGCATTTGACGAGCAGTGTTGCATACTATTTTCGAATATCTCCGAAAGTGGATTCGACCTAACTACAGAGTACGAAGGTGCGTTCGAATCGAATTTGGCTTTCGAATAGAACAGCCTTTCGATTCGAACTACAGAGTAAGGGCCCAGTTTCGCTTTCTTCCAAAAAAAAAAGTTTTCGAAGCTTGCTGCACTAAGAGTAACCTCAGTTCCTTCTTCTTTTATTTCACTCGCTACTATATTACATTTCTATGGTTTTATTTTCTTTTGTATCTACCAATTTTTTTGATTTTTTGTTTTGCATTAGCGTCGCTTCAAGTGTATAATCAGCAAATTATCGGCCACTGTTTTGCCGCTACTAGCGGCACTCTAAAATCAGCGGCAGGCAGCTACCACTGCAGCAACACTTTTTAGCCGATAGACATTAGCTCTTCTATTGACGGTTAGTACATGGCTACGCGTAGGTGTTTTATGGCAGGTAGCAAGGCGTCCGAAACAGTTCGCTGACGGGGCACATACACACATTCATACATGCATGTATATGAGTGTAAGTACCCAGTAGAAATTTTATGCATACGACATCGCTGTTGGTGGCATGAACTTGCGGCTGTGTTTACATGCCAGTATAAATGAACCTTCATTTCCATTTAACACGTGTGGTTTCTCAGAGCGTATGCGTACTCTAACCATACACTTGTACCACTGCTGTATGCATATGGCTGCATTAATGCTTCAAACATGCAAAAGCACTAGTATAGGGCATACATACAAAATATTTCTTGCTCATTACCGTTGGTTTTTTATTACTCATTTTAACTTACTTTTCAGGTATAAATTACATTATATACCACAACACGACCGTCCACTAAGAATTTTGCACAATACACTAAATATTATCCGTTTACAAAATTTTTTGCACAAGACTGAACATTTTATAAAAATTGTGTGATGTTGTATAGTAGTCAAATTTATCAGGAAATGTACTTAAACAACAACAACGTACGTTCGCTTACAGTTCGTCATAATACGACTTCATTTTTGGAAATTCATCACCCTTCATGAATTTTTCACACTTTCTTACTCATACAGCATGCATACTTCAAGGATGCATACAACGAATTCCTACTGGGTATGTAATCACTTACAAGTAGATTAGCAAAAATGGAGTTAGCTTTTTTATGGAAACTTTTGCTTTTAGCAGTCGAGCTTTACATTCCATGTTCACTTAAAAAAAAATATAATTGGTCAAAAAAAATGTGGGACTGTGTATTATTAGTTCAAATTAATGTGTTGCCATTTTTCTTCACACAACTGTTTGCATGCGTTATTATTATGCATTATATTTACATTACGGCATATATTAAAGAGATATGCCGTACTTAGTAAATTTCTAATCACCCGACTAGTTAGCTGTTAACTATATGTTTATAATCAACAAATATGGCCAACTGTGTCAAATTAACGCGTCATTATTTATTCTAATAAAAATTTAGCTCAATTATTACAAACTGCTGTTCACTTTGTTTGCTTGTCGATTGTTTGATTTGAAAATTTTGTGGAAATTTTCGAAAAATATTTTTTGCATAAGCTCACAGTATGTGTTGATCGCCTAAGTAAGTGTAAGTGTGTGTGTGTGTTTGACACATTAATTTTATGTTAAATTATTATTATTAATAAGCGCTTGTTATATACACATAAACTTTTATAGCCGAGCCGTTGGCATTAGCGAATTGGCGCCTGCTCGCGTACTCAACCTTAAAGCTTACAAGCCAATGTAAAGTTACTCAAATATGTACATATGTATGGGTGTATTGCGCTTGTTTTAGTGTTGCAAATTTAATTAACTGCTTTTTCATAAATATTTGATTTGTTTAGCTGCATTTGTTGTTCAATTATGGCTAATTAAATGCAGTGAAGCATTTATGATTCAAATAGCGCCCCCTGCCACTCATTAGCCGCCTTACATACAACATCCCACTCAGCGTTTGACGCTATTGCTTACTGCTTCACTCCTTCGCTCATTCTTCATTGCCCACTTAGCAGTGTACATTAATAAGTTTTTCAATTCTCTGGTCATTTCGGTTGGCTAAACAAGCCATGTAAATTTGATGATTTTATTATTTAAATTAATTATTTACGAGTGTTTGACTGATTATTTTGCTAGCAATAAGAAATATTGCGAGAGGGGCTGGAGTATAGATAGATGCGTAGCATATTTGTGAGCTTCATGGATCTAAGCATTCAGACCGTGTGCTTAATGAAGACTATACATATTTACCTGGATTATAATCAAGAGATGCACAACACGATTCGCTTGTTAAATTAGGTGTAATTTATTTCAATAAGTTTCAACATACTTAAACTCAGCGAAAAACATCTAAGATTTTAACATTTTTCTTTTTTAACCCCCTTCAAAATATTTTCAAACCAAAACCTTCTTAAAGCTCTTTCGTCTGACACCCATATTAAGACAAATGTTTCAGCTATTTAATTCCCTTAATTCAAGTGAAATTTAATTTTTAAATAGCTGGCAACGCTCCTACATGTAGTTTGTAAATGAAACCTTTTAAAAACCACTTCGATTGATACCCACACTGTAATAATTTATTTATCTTATGACGTTTTCTTTTCTATCGAAAAATGTTGCCATATCGTTGCCCTCTGCGCCCAAACACTAAGAAAAGGGCAATGAAAAGGCAAACTTTTTTGTAGAAAAGAAAACGAACGAGGCTAAAAAGAGCCGCACAAAGGTATTCTAAATGTTGTAAAGAGCCACAAAAAACGCAACTACAAAACTACTAAAATTAAAAACTCAATGTATGTACATTAGGATGGTCCTTAAAATGAAATTTTAAGTCTCACCCCTCAATTGGTAATACCACGGTCAAGGATATTACATATACATTTTAGTCCCAATCGGAGACCAGGGGTCAAAGTTCGGATTCCTCTATGGAGACTCAAAAAATTTAAATTAATCTTTTTCCTTCTAATACCCTAAATCGATACTACTATAGGCGCAGATATCACATATAAATTTTGGTCCACATCGGAGACCGTGTAGACGTGTCGCACAGGAGTCAAAGTTCAGATTCCTCTATGGAGACTAAACAAATTTAAAATTGATATGCTATAACTTCGACCTTAGTAGTATCGATTTTGGGTATTAGACGAAAAAAAATATTCATTTAAATATTTTGAGTCGTCATAGGGTAATTTGACCGTCTTCAATCGGATCAAAAATATATATGTGTTGTCTTTGACCGAGGTATTACCGATTTAAGGGGTGATACTGGCCAAGTGCATTGCTCACGAAATGCCTGAAAAAGTCAAAATAAATGGGCAACTAAGCATCGCACACTACCTCTGAGATCCATTCGATGATACACATCCAAAGCTGAGCTTCCAGTTGGAATTAAGGTCATATCGTAATTATGGCTTCAAATATATCCAATCACAAAGGGAAATAAAGCCATTATGGCTGATTTTATATGGTGTTATTGCACCCCACCGCATAGGTCATCAAGTTGGCCCAGTGCTCATTCGTAACAACCTAAACAGACGCTGTTCGTTGGGTGGTAAGCTTACTAGCTGATGGCACAGTTTACTGCTTGCTTGTACTGCAGGTATCTATATTCGTTCAACTTTCGTGAAAGGATTTATCCTTGCGAATTCCCGTATAAGGGCGTGCCATGGTGTTGATGTTGGCCGGTGTGGCTGCACCTGCTACGCGTCTTAGTTACGTGCTTTTTCAGGCGTAGGAATAGGCCTTTTTCGAGGAGGACTTTTCGTTTTGTTTTTTAGCCAAGGGGAAAGGGGGTTGCTCAGGTGTGATTGGTGCGTTGTATTGAAAAACTAAAAGCTGTCCCTCAAAAGGTGTTCGTCTTCAAAAGGATATTGAAAAATGAAAAGCGTAGATTTACTACTACTGAGCGCTTTTCTCACACATGGCGAATTTGTCATTCAGGACGGCGCTGGTTTTAATAATTCTACGGCAGTAAAAGTTTATGTATACGTTATATATATAGGTACAAAAGAAAAAAGATCGGGAGATTGTATTCGATTCCGCAAAATAAAAATTCTAGGAAACCCTAATGTGCAAAAATATATATGTGTTTTTATAACCTTATTCCTAAAGTACATACATATGTAACCGTACTTCCTTGGTGAGTTTACTTTTAAAGCAGCTAAAGATGGAAGCAATTGGTGCCATGCTGAGTACCACAAATGACGTGTGCGTGCATAATTAGCACGCTGCTCTCTATTTTGAGGTGCAGACAATTACTTTGAAAAGCATCTGTCCTAGATGGAATAAGTATTCTTTAGCTACATATTAAAGATGTTTAAAGATTGAAGTGAAATCATAAATTTGAATGAACTACCTGCTTAATGCCGCTTTTTGATTGGTGGCTCAGTATTTCTGAGTACAGCAAAAGCTAATCTATTGGTGTTTATACCGCAAATAGTACTTGGAGTCAGGAAAATTTCCAGAAAATGAAGCATTGATCTCTCTTAAAGCTGTCATTTTATGTCAAAAAAATATGCGCAGTGTGTTTTAAAGGTTAATTTCTACCAACTTTCTTTTTCCTATTCCTGTAATCCATTGAGATAATTTCCTAAAAATCCTTTTATTATCCGCCAAATTATTATGATTTGTAAAATTTGGTGTGTTATTCGAGCTAATAAATCGAACAAAAGGCAAATATGCATTACAAAAAGCATAGTAATAGCGACGATGAGCAAACAAATGTTGAATAGTTTTTATTGTTTGCACGCCAACGCCACTCACAAGCAGTGCACAAATACATACATAAATGCTATTGTGTAAACAATTACCACTACCACGGACAAAGCTATTGCCACCGTTTTATCCTTTTTGCCGATTTCTAACATTTAAGCCACACACAGCCAACATACGCTGAGCTACTGATGTGAATGGAAGCTTTTCTACTTTTCGCTAGGAATCTTATTACACCTCTTGGTGGCCGTGTATGGGGAAATCCACGAAACCTATGCCTTTTCACAAAAATAAAATTCAGTTTGAGGTTTTGAGGTACACAATTTTAATCTTTTCAGGCAGCTTCTTAGACCTTCTGAAGCAATAAAACATCTGCGTTACTCGTTTTAGTGATGCATTGAAAAATTTTTTTTCTCCAAATTTCAAACTTTTAAGAAAAAAATTTACATTTTTTTTAACTGTGCTGTTTTATAGTCCTTTCAATAAGGTGCAAGTTTGAAGTGTCTAAAAAATGCTGTTTTTTGACAGTTTTTGTTTTTTTCGGTGTTGAAGATTTTCTTCCATATAACGAATGCTCGCATTTTGTTTCAACATTCGCAATTTATTCAATAACGTTCGATACATTGATCGGACGAGGTGATGCTTTTGGAAAAAGATAATCGAGGTGAAGAATAATAGATTACAAAAGGTCCTGACGTATTAAAAATAAAATTATTCTTGTGCCAACGAAAAAACATATTTCCGAAAGAAAGTTACCCGGAAATATTCTTCAACGTTGCGCCTCCAGCTTTAATATATATATGGCCCAAATCGCCAGAAACGAAACTACGGAATTTTTTTTTTTTTTTTTAATTTCGGGTGGACTTCATTATTTTGAGGTTACACACATGCCAAGGTATGCTATACTCGACGTGTCAACGCGTTATTTATTATTTGATATGTAAATATACGTTAGTTTCTCTGGTGCCTCTTGACGAAAAAAAAATGGAAAAAATAACATTACGAAAGAAAAAGGTACGTTGCATTTTAGGAATATTATTTTCAACGGTGTTTTTGGTTTTCCCAGATAGATTAGGGTCAATTAAAAGTAAATCAGTAAAATATTTCGAGGTAAAAAATGTTATGAGTATTTTGGAAGGCAATGAATTCGACCGCATTTTTTCATGTAACGTAACAGTCCAAAATTCAAAAAAGTTTTTTTGT
>JAPVRG010287788.1:1800-20191 GCA_029783565.1 Rhagoletis cerasi
ATTTTTTGAAAATTCAGTTCTGCATACAAAGTAATTTTCTTGAGCATTATACAAAATTAGGTTAACAATAACAATTCTGGTATCTTGTAGGACTAAGTATGGTAGATACAACCGACATTAAAATTTAGTTTACAGGAATATATATGTATAAAGTGTTCCCAGAATATTTAGTGAAATTATTTGATATCCATCAAATCCAGAACTGAAAAGAAGCAATATTGCCGATTAGAATATTTTTTTAATTGTTCGCTTTAATAACCGGATAATTTTAAATTAGAAAACAATTAAAGAGTTGCCACCTGTTTGTAAATTTCAGTATAAGTAAATTTACAAGATAAAGTAAATTCAAAAGAAAGAGCTTTAAAAAGGCTTACAGCCGAAAATATATTGAGGAGGGTTGCCGCCTGTTTGAAAATTTTAATTTTATTTAATTGATAAGGTAAATTAAATATTACAATATGGAGATCAAACTAAAGAGTTTTATAAAAGCTTACAGGCGAAAATATTTTTTAGGAGAGTTGCCACCTGTTCGAAAAATTTAATTCAATGAAGTTGATAAGATAAATGAAATAACACAATATGAATAGCAAATGGAAGATATTTGAGAAATCTTTGATTTATAAATATTTTTTAATGTGGTTGTGTGCCACCTATTTAAATAGTAAAAACCAAAAAAATTGAAATTAAATTAAATCCAACAAGATTGGTGCCAAACGAAAAGTATTTGAGAAAGCTTTATTTGACAAATTTTTCTGAAAGATTACTATCCATCCAAAAACGGTACATTAAAAAAAATATTCTTCCTCTACATTTTCTCAAATTAATGGCCGGGTCAGAGACCATATTGCCAGATCAGATTCCCGATATAGATACTTTTCACAAAATTGTATACAAATCAATAAATTTTCTTCTCACAAATTACTCAACCGCGTGCCACTGATTAAAAAAATTCAAATAGGGCCCGTAACGGTTTTGGCATTTATAATAAAAATCATAATTTAGTCGTCAAAATTAGATTTCTATTTTTCTGATGAAATTAAAAAATCGATCAGTAATAATCGTTATTTTTGTATTTTCGTTTTTTCGAAAATAAAATATTTAAATCGGTCATACAAACGCGGATTCCATCATAACGGTTAAAGATGATCGAAAAAATAAAAATCAAAAATAACGATTAATATTTTTGAATAAAAATCCCAATACGTATTTCATTAAAACAACTTTGAAGAAAGTTCGCGATATGTAGACTCAAATTAAAAGACTGTAAATTCAATTTCCAGGAGAAAGTCGATACTTTGCATACTTTCTAAATAACTTCAAAAAATTATTAAGTCACACCCAAATTGATAAAAAAAAATAAATAAGTCTTTAAATGCTTTATAAATCGAAAATTTTCATGAAAATCTCACTTTATAAAGCTCTTTAAACTTAATTTATTTTTTGTGAATATGGACATAAGAGTTGTGGATGTAGTTAAAGGGTGTAATTACACAAAAATAATTTTAAGGCGCAGCAAAGCACGCCGGGTGTTTGTTAGTAAAGCTTAGTATCCAGTCCTCAAAAAAGGCAATATGAAAAAGCACTAAAGTAATGGCAAAGAAATTCTCTTGTGTCAGATTTTCTTCAGGCACTACGGGTACTCAAGAAATTTGCTACGCTTTCTACTACGTTTTTCTAAAAAAATTTGTGAACAAAGAGCATTTATAATAAAAATCATAATTTAGTCGTCAAAATTGGATTTCTATTTTTCTGATCAAATTTAACCATAATTTTAGGATCTATGTTTTTTCGATCAGGAATAACCGTTATTTTTGGATTCTAGTTTTCGTTTGGTTTTTTCGAACATAAAATATTTAAATCAGTCATATAAACGCGGATTCAAAAATAACGATTAATTTTGAAATAAAAATCTAAATACGTATTTAATTAATACTACGTTGAAGAAAGTTCGCGATATGTAGACTCAAATTAAAAGACTGTAAATTTAATTTCCAGGAGAAAGTCGATACTTTGCCTACTTTCTAAATACCTTCAAAAAATTATTAACTCACACCCAAATTGATAAAAAAATAAATAAGTATTTAAATGCTTTATAAACCGAAAATTTTCATGAAGATCTCACTTTATAAAGCTCTTTAAATCTATTTTATTTTTTATGAATAAGGCCATACGAGTTTTTGATGTAGTTAAAGGGCGTAGTTACATAAAAATAATTTTAAGGCACAGCAAAGCACGCCGGGTTTTTGTTAGTAAAGCTTAGTATCCAGCTCTCAAAAAAAGCAATATGAAAAAGCACTAAAGTAATGGCAAAGAAATTCTCTTGTGTCAGATTTTCTTCAGGCACTACGGGTACTTAAGAAATTTGCTACGCTTTCTACTACGTTTTTCTTAAAATTTTTGTGAACAAAGAGCACAAGGCAACCCATTTACCAGTATTTCGTGAGGAATGAGTGAGAAAGCAGACTGACACATCAGATGCCAAAATTCTTTGGACACTACTATTCACACACGCGAAATAATTGCAATTTTTTTTTGACTGTTTTCTTAAAAGCTGGATGCTAAAAGTAGAAGATCCGAATAAGGCACGACCTTCACCCATCTGTTTAATGGATGAAATCTATTTTGTATGAAATTCAACGTGCTAGTAAATATTTCGCGAGTGGGCCATGATATTTTTAATTAAATATTCAAAATTTAATTTTTCTTTTCAATTTTGCACTCATTTGTTTAATGAACAAATTATATACCATTCGAAAGTAAGAAGCCTATAGAAGTGAAAAAACTGGGTTGTCTATTTTTTTCCTGGCCTGCCTATCGGGTTGGCGCGGTATAAACAGGTAACTCATACGCCATGTAGTACCATGGAAGAGTCTTGCAACTTCCCCAATAATACTTTGCATGCACCAAAAGTGTATCGACAACAGCCATGCACATAAAAATCACAGCTCAAAGTTATTTCATAAAATTAGAAAATATTTTTAGTACTTTTCCAAGCCAGCGAGAAAGTTTAGCAAATGTTTGGCTAAAGGCAAGTCAACATTTTACTTTTGTATATTTAAATATGTACACATACATATATATAAATGCAAATTTAGCATAGCAGCAAATATATTTAAGTTTAAGTAAGTAAAATCTTAACTAATTTGCCGTTACAAGTAATTGGACATTATTTCAAACATCAAAAATTGGCAGTCTGTAACATTGCTTTCCGCTTCAAATGCTGCCACATTGCGTAAGTAAGCTAGCTGAGATAAACCCTTAAGCAATTTGGCATGTCCAAGACTTTATTATTGTTGTTACTTCACGCATTTTAAATAAATTAAAACAAATTTATTTCGATCAGACTATGTAAATAGTTATGCAGGCAGATATTTTGAAAGTACACAAGTTGCACCACATGAATTTAGTAGTTATTATCTAAGCCCTATCAGTTTACTAACAGTACGAGTATATTTTCTCACACAAACCCACACTCACGCTTAATTAAGTAAACAACTTTGTACCAGAGCTTCTGGCTCAGCAAGAGACCAAAGTAATCGAAGACAGCCTGCCTACCTTTGGCCAGCTTCTTGATTTCATGAACTCTAGTTATGTTGCATAAACTTCTTTCCTCACATTAGCCCACTCCATTCTTTCATTCTCTCCCCCAATTCGCTCTTCAACTGTATATTGACACAGCTGTTGGTATCGAAAAATGTTTAATTGCTATTAGCATACAAAGAAAACCTATTAGCTTTAACTATTTGCAACACTCTTGTTGCAATTTGAATATGAAAGTGGCAGAAGTTTATTCAAGAAATGGTGTGAAAGTAATGTTTGATTAAAAAGGCAATTTTCAATTATTTTATGTGAAATTTGTAATTGCAAGTGGCAGGAAAGTTTTGATTAACTTGCCAATTTTCTCAATAAATGAACTCGTTTGAGGCGCTTGTGTTCATAATAAAGAAAAAAATTCGTAGCAGAGAAATCGTAAATAATGGTGACAGAGCAACTTGTTACTACTCAGTAAAACCAGTATTAATTCTACATATTCTTTGGTAGCTTTTCGAGTTAAGTAAAAGCAAAATGAAAGAAAATTTTCCACCTTATCAGAAATTACCGGCTGATTATGTAACTCGAAGCTGACACACATTTTCGTGTGAAACTAAATTAATTATTGCATAGTTTTAGGCGATGAATATGAAGATGAATTAATTGAAAAGGCGCAGTATGGAGACTTAAACTTAGAAGCCCCATATTTCTATACACCTAATACGTCCAAAGTAACTCGACATTAAAGTATATAACTGGCTTTAGATTAGGTTAAGTTAAGGTGGTTGACCCTTGACAAGGAGCCTTTGTTATAATACTACGAAAGCTAACTACTAGATTAAATCGATAAAACGCTGCGATCCGGCAAAGAAGTTCCGCAGGTCGCAGATGTTAGTCATGTAGGACTCCTCCGTATCGGTTAGAAAGTACAATCCCATACATCTAAACCGCAGTATATCAAACGCTAAGAAGTCTAAGAGGAAATGTTAAGATGATTCACCTCGTCCTTCTCCATGCAGCTGCGGCAAAGAGGGGTTGGCATGGTGTTTAATCTCACTCCGTGAATCTAAAGTGGGCAGTGACATGTTAATACACCTACCAGAATTGGGAGTTGTTACTTCGCGAGCTTAAGGAGATCTTAGAACGAAGTTGCAGTGCCGCATGCCCTAGTTTTCACTCAGTATTCGCTGAGTTGACACGAAGCCCATTTTACCAAGAGAAATCAACAAGCAGCCAAGCGAACTACCACTCCCTCTTTTCTTTAAGGTACTACCTCGAAGATGCCGCTTCTGACCCAGTTCATCACTCGCAGAGTTTCCTGAGGTATCACTATGTCCTGGTACCCATGGAAGTCTGGTAAGGTTATACCCCGACGCGACCGAAAGAGAATTGTGGCATTCCGATACTAGCTTCGACCATACCGTGGGCGAAGGCGGGGTTCTTACTTTTAGACGACCTGGTGGTAGCTTAGTAGATATTAACCATCCTTACCGCCATCGCGCTTAATAGCAGCCAATCCTCCTTCTTTAACAGCAGCAGCCTCTGCTAGGAAAACACTACAGTGATGTGGAAGTCTAAATTGCCGGTTGGTGGAGAAGACCCCACCACTGACCTTTTCATCAATATTCGACCCACGGCTTGATGGGATGTGCCTGGAGAAAGAGCTAGCTGGTGCCAGGCTATTCGCCGAGTGATCCGTGTTATCAAGCATGAAACGGAAGCCTGCGATAATACAAGAGTGTCTAGATCTCGATTCAGCTAGGCAACCGGTCCCACTGAACCTGGCATGCAGCCCTTTGATGGAAGCCTGCGATAATACAAGAGTGTCTAGATCTCGATTCAGCTAGGCAACCGGCCCCACTGAACCTGGCATGCAGCCCTTTTTGCAGCTGTCTTACCTGCGGTATCGGTAGGTGCTATGTTAAGTTTGTCGTTAAAAGCCAAAATCAAAATAGCACCAATGATTCCAATGATACTCACTAACGTAATCTTCATCAATGCATTCCACCAGACGAGGACTCCATGAAACATAATAGGCTTGACTATGGTTTTATAAAGCTAGAGACGCCATAACCCACCCATTGCCTCTAAATATCATGCTGAAGGAGATTTCCTCGCAAAAAACCCCTTCCACCTAACCTTCCAAGGACTGCACTCCCTTTCATCTTTCCTTGAAGTAGTATGAATATGAGCTGTTCTAATTAGCGCAGCATTTTTTAGTCTCTCCAAGTGCTTACGCTTTCCTCTTCCGATGAGTTGTTTAGTTCTCCACTACTTCTTACGACTCTCTGCCCTCGGCCTGAAGGGCTATAGTTGGCGCCTGTCGCCACCCGTTCCAGCGCCTACTGTCATAGTGATGGCATCCGTAAACACCTGAGGACTCTTCGTAGGCTACCAGCGGACACCAGAATCGTTTGTCGAGAGCCAGCGGACGATGCAACAGTGCAACCATCGATGTTCACCAGTACCCTCACCCTTGTCAGAAGCCAACAAGCGATCCACCGGTACATTCACCAGCCGTCCACTGACACCGACACCGCTCAGCGCTGCTCATCGTCTACTTCTCCGCCTTATCGTACGTTCCGTCGGTTTTCTCATCGCTCTACAGTATCTTTTATACTCATTTGGTAAGACCTCCAGAAAGCCATTTGGGAACCTCAAAAAACCCCCGAGGAAAACGTTTTGATCGCATCGGATCGATTTTAGTTTTGAATTTTTAAAGTCATAATATTTTAGTGTTGGATTCTTTAGTGGCACAAAAGTTGTAAAGCAAAATATAACAGAATTAGTTTAGACGCCATAGTTGAGACGCCATCTTGAATTTAAAAAAACCTTCGCTTAAAAGTAGATAAAATTACCTAAATTTTATGCCGTATTAGTACTCAGTACGTGAAATATAATTTTGCGGGCGAGGGTCTCTCGTTAAGAAAGAATGTCCCTTGTGCACGTAAGTTAATGCTGAACTAGAACGTTTCGAAGAGACTGTGCTATTCAAAGTAACATGCTGCCTGCCTTTCCAGCTCTCAATAAAAATGGGATATTTATTCTCAGCTCGCTCTTGGGAAATTAATCTCAGGTTATCAGTGAAATACATATAGTTCATTAATTATTTTATAGTCATAATTGAGGTATACTTCACTCGCAAACAATTGCTTGTATTCACTAGAAATATTGAATAAATAAAAATAAAAATAAGAGGTAATTAGTATGAAAACTCATCATGAAAATTCTACATATTTATTTAAATGTAAGGTATTTATCAATTCATACTAAAAATAGTATTCTGTTGAAAAATATATTTCCTCAAATTCTTATAATACCATTTTACCGTAGTTGATTTAAAAATTCTGGCAAAAAAGAGTTGTGCAAAAAAGAGATAAAATACATACATCAATTCCTGAGCTGATTAATTAAATATTCTGGCAAGAGAAAATACGTAAATGAAGTAGAAAATCGCAAATTCAACAGAAATTTGAAGAAATAAAAAATGGCGAATGATAAGTGAAAATACGGCAATTAAATTTCAAGTGTCCTTATAACTCCATATATGTACGAGTACTTATGTACAGCTACATAAATGTATGCAGTCGCGACTTTAAGTAAATCGATAACTGCCTGAGTATATCGAATAAGCCGCGCAAAGGTATGCATACACACACATGTGTACTTATTTACCAGCCCTTGCTCGTTCAGCTTGTCAATCAACATCCACAAATGTCAGTCATTTCCTCAATACTCATACTTAAGCCAATTAACTCCTTCATCCTGAACAGTTGGCCTTGTTGACAAATTAATGTCAATGTAAAGTAAAAAGGAAGTTAATTTCCACACCGATTAACCGCCAGCTAATGGGAAATGTGTGGCACAATTATGAGTGTGAATGTTTTTATATTTTATGTAAATATCTATGCACTCACTTTCATATACTGGAAGGCATAAAGTTATGGTGTGATTTCACGGAGAGTATTTAAGTGCTTCAGATATAAAAGCCATCGTAATTACGTATGTATGTTTTTCTTGTACTACATTGAGGAAGATGACTATAAAAGTCACAGTAAATTTGAATTATGAAATTCGACTTGTATGTACTCATTGTAAAAAGAAAATAACTTTTGACTTTCGCTTTGTATCTTTTCCACCATTCGTAAAAGTCAAGCCATTGAACTTGAGAATTTCCTAAAAATATTTTACATAATCAAAATATTAAAAATTCCAAAACAATTAAAACCGCTCATCAGGGTTCCCTAGCAAATACCTGGAGGTCCAAAAAAATTAAAGAAAAAAACTTAATAATTCCCAAACAGTTCTAAAACTCCCAAAGAGTCTCTAAAGAGAATTTTGAAAGGTCCTTAAAAATTTTTGAAGGCATCCTAACAGTCGGAAGAATCCCGTTATAATTCCGGAATTTTCCGGAAAGTCTCGAAAATTACAAAAACAAAACTTGGGAAAAGTCCTTAGAAAGTTCCGAAGTGTCCCGAAAAGTTAACAAAAAAAATTTCTTAAATTTTCAAAAAGTTCCGTAAAATTAACTAAGTGTCCCGAGAAAATTCTAAAAGGTCCGGAGAAATTATCGAAAAAATTTCGAAAAATGTCTATCAGTCTAAAACAAAATTCCAAAACCCCCGAGATAATTCCAGAAAGCTTTAAAAAAACTTGCGAAAATTTCCAAAAATTGGCAAAAATTTTCGAAAAACTTTCGAATGGAGAAATTCCCGTAAGTTTCTAAAAATTATCGAAGATATCACGAAAAAAATCAAAAACATTCCCAAAAGTCAGAAAAATCCCGACATAATGCCATATTTTCACACAAAAACTCGAAAAGTTGTCAAGCTCCTGAAAAGTTTCGAGAAAATCTCGAAACGTTAACAAAATAAATTCCTTAAATTTTCAAAAAGCTCCATAAACTACCGAAGGGTATCGAAGAAATTTCGGAAAATACCTGTCAGTCTAGAAAAAACTCATATGAAAACCGAGATAATTCACAAAAGCTCCAAAAACTGTAAAAAAGTTCCGAAAATTCTCAAAAAGTTCCGAGAAACTTACAAAGAGCTCGAAAAAATTCCGAAAAGTTCAGAAAATATACAAAGTCTCCCGAGAAATTTCGGAATGATTTCAAAAAGTCCTATAAAATTACCGCAAAACTGCAGACAAGTTCCTTGAAAATTCCGAAAGGCCTCTAAAATTATAAAAAAAATCACCAGTCCAGAAAAAATTTGAAAGAGTCCAAAAAAAAATCTGGAAATCCCAATTCTGGAAATCTGAACGGAGAAATAATTAAAAGGTCTAAAAAAATACGAAGAGTCTGGAGAAAATTCCAAACAGTTCCGAAAAACTTTCGAAGGGTCTCGAACAAACTCCTTAATATCCAGAAAAACTATCGAAGAATCCCGAAATACTTCGAAATTGCTCGAAAGCTCCCGAAGGAATTCGGAAAGATCCCGAAAGGTCCTATAAATCACCATAAAACTCAATAAAAGTGCAGAGAAAGTACCGGAAAGGCTCACAAAGTCGAAAAAATAGACCCCTTATGCCGTAAGTTCCAGAACAAATTTTAAACGAAACCTACGAAGTACTGAATGGGAAAAATGGGAAAAATTCCAAAGGATTGCGAAAGGGGCCCCGAAAAACTATCAAATTATTCAGAAAACTCAGAAAAATGTTCGAAAAGCACGGAAACGTCTGGAAAAAATTCCAGAAAGTTCAGAAAAAATTCCAGGAGCCACAAGAACATTTAGAAAATCTCCGAAAACTTCCTACTAAATACGAAAAAATCCATTGGACCAAGAAAAACTTTCGTAAAATCCCGAAAGAGTCCGAAAAAAATTCCTAAACGTCTCAAAAAAATGTGCAAAACAAATTTTCTCCTCCCGAAAAATACCGGTAAAATGCCTAAAGATCCTTGAGGGATCCACGTTCTTAGCATGTCCAAAACAGTGTTGCAAGTGTTATTCAAGAACGAAGTCGATTGCCTTTGGTCAAGTAGCTAGTGAGAATCTTATTAACTCCGTAATCATTTCAATGGCACTGTCCCCAATTATAGATACTGAATCATTCTGAAAAATATCTAAGATCATCATCAGATTATTAAAGCAGCAAATATTGTTATATTTTTATAAATTTTCGAGTACTGTTCGCAGGAAAAATCAAGCCAAGTTTAATTGGTTCAAAAACACTTTATAATTGTCAGCCTATAATTAGCCAATACCAACTCTATGGTTCTGATAGCTTATTTTTATTTTAAAACTTTAATGCAATTATTCAGTCAAAGAGAGAAAAAATTTAATTACTTAAATGTCTGATCACCATTTTTAAGGCATTTTAAAGTTATATACGCCTGCATCAGCCAATTATAAATGCGCAGGATATTTATAAGTAAAAATCGATTCTCCTCGCCGGGTAGAAGGAGATGATTGATAAATTAAGGAACTGCATGAAATGAAAGGATAAGAAATGCTGAACTCATGAAATAAATGTAGATTGACAGTAGCAAAGGACCAAGGGAAAGCAGCAAAGTAGAGAAGCATCCAAGCGCAGTGGATAACAACGAATATACGCCGCGTATTTATTTATCAGCCACCACATCAGCAAAAATGCATACAAGGCGAAACAGCATTGCAAGAGGCAAATGGTAATCGCAAATATATGTATATAAATATGTCTGTATTGAAAAATTGCATAACTGAAATATTGGATGCGCGACTGGAAAAAATTTAAACTAACCGCGAAAGTCAATGCAACGAAAAAGGAAGCCCACAACAAGTCAATGCCCAGAGCAGCGGCGACCGACCGGCAAGTAGATATCAACGGAACTATAGAAGAGCATGAGCTACATTAAGTAGTCAACAACAGAATGTAAGGCAGAAAAAGTCGAAGACAATTGAGATAAAGATGATCAAAAGCATTCTTCATCATCATTATTTACGTATGTACATACTCGTACATATGTAAAAAGTATGCGGGAGATTCATGCACGGCAAGTAGCGCAGTAGCGCATTTATTTTCAGCCTTGAACAAGAGACGCATGTGGTCGGTGCGACAACAATAACAAAATGAATAAGTACAAAAATGAATAAATAAAGACAGGAAAAGCGGATGTAGGCTGACAGGATATGAGAAGAATATGCACAAAATAAATAAGGAGCGCGCACAAAAGAGATTACGCAAACACACAAGCAGATCCACTTGCATACGTTTGCAGATAAATTTTCTTTGTTGGCTTCAAATAAGTAAGTGTGGTACCATACGAGTACTATCATCAGCGTAAAAATTTTCAATTTTTTATTTAGCTGAAGTTGCTCACAGGCCCTCCCTGTTGTATCTGATGCTAGGGGAAAGTGAGGACAAAAATAAGTGGCAATTTTGCAGAAGTGCAGAAGTAAACTGTTGGGTATTAAATATTGAAAAATAGTGCAATATGGTTTAAAAAATAAATATAAAAATTGCTTTAAGTATAAGCTTCCACATCGAGCAGTAACCGCAGGAAACAAAAGAAAATTGTATATATCGCCGGCTGCGTGGAAGATCGTCCTATCTCGGCTGCCGGTTCGAAAACGCCCTATTTCAGCAAATGGTTCCCCTATGGGGGAAAACATATTACATTTGTATTGAGATAGGGTGTTTCACAGCGGCAGCTGAGATAGGTCGTTTCTGAACCATATTCTGAGATAGGGCTGAGCCGACGATGTTAACAAGAAGGTTTTTTCAATTACACGTGTTTTTTGGTACCTTTCGCAGTTAATTATCAATATCTTTCGAAAATCATCCAATCGAGGCGAGTTCGAAAGGTATTGATGCGTCCTTTGCAAAAATATATAACTTGTATAGATTTAAATAAAAATTATTACTGTTACTAGCGACCAAAATCGAAAAAAGTGGAATTTTCATGCTTATTTTTAATTACAGAAATTTTGTTAAATTTTTTTTTTCAAATTTGAGTAAAAGATAAATCATTTTAGTAAATTTTGAGTCTAAGGTCATCAAAATCGGATAATAAATGAAGATGTAATGGGGCACTGAGTAAAAATGCTAACTTTATATTTTTCAAAAAATCACACTTTTGGTCGGAAATTCAATTTGTTTATTTTTTTTTTCTTACTCCTGGATGCGAATTCAAGAAGACTCTACCCAACAGATACTAAAAAATTCAAGGGGAAAAGCTTATTATCGACTAAAAGTGTGGTTGTGTGAAAAATGCAAAGCTAGAATTTTTACACAGTTCTCCAAACCATCTACATTTCTTATCCGATTGGGATGATCTTAGACTCAAAATTTACTGCTGTAATTTATCTTTTCCTCAAATTTGAAAAAAAAAAATTTTTTAAATATGTTTGCAATTAAAAATAAGCATCTAAAAATGTGTAATTTTCAAAAATGAATGAAAATTCCACTTTTTTCGGTTTTGGTCGCTAGTAACAGCACTAATTTTTTTTTAAATCTATACAAGTTATATATTTTTGCAAAGGGCGTATCAATACCTTTCGAACGGTGAGTTGCTTGCGTCGATTATATGATTTTTTCAAAAGATCTCGAAAACGCTTCTTTGAAAAAAAGAATGGGCTTTGTTTTCGTGTTCAGCGACCCAAAATTAGCTTAGAAAACATTTTTTTTTGTTAGGTTAACGCAATTAAGTCAATATTTGTCGACTAGTGTTATCAGCTAATCTTACCGAAGTCTTACAGGCCTACTCTTAATGGAAGGTCACGGGAAAGACTCGTTATTCTTTGAATAATTAAGAGCACTTGCATTTGAGAAGTACACCCTAGTAACATCCCTCGTCATAGTGGGGTTTTAACCACGCACTCCCCCTCCCACGCACAAATACCTAAACTATGAGGGTTCTCTGAATAGACAAGTCCCTGGTTGGGCTGATCCACCAACTTCCACCCCAGAAAAGTGAAGAGTTCAGCATCAGATTGTCTTGTCATTCAGAGGACTGCCAGCAGACGCACCCTATAGAGGAGTCCACCCTCCGCTGATATGGGATATAACAATGAACCTAGTTATAAAAGTAATTGCGTATGCGGAAGATGTTGTAGTACTTATTCAGGTTTATTTAATTCAGACCTTGCACGATCTAATGGAGACCTCCCTCGATTTACTATCCAGTCGAACAACCTTTGGCAAGACCTGCAGTCTGAGACCGGCTATTGTATTTTGAATATACAAAGCTCTAGTCAGGCCAATCGTCACGTGCTCTGCTGTAGTATGGTGGCGCAGAACCATGGTCAAACCAACGGTTTCTGTGTTAAACAGGCTACAAAGGAGCGTGTGTATAGGTATTACGGGCGCCATGTGTACAACGTGTTGAATTTGCCGCCTCTAGATTTAAAGATCCCAAAGGAGGCAATGAGAACGATGTGTCGGCTGAACTCTTTTGGTATGTGGCACGACATCGGAGCTCTGGGTACAGAGAGTTGTTTAGAAGGATGTCAGAGCAATATCCTTTGTTTTTGGCACCAAATGGCAAACTGATACCTAGGGTCTCCTTTGGTAGAACAATGGAGAGATCCACTCTCTTGGGAAGCTCGGTGAAAACTTTCTATACCAACGGCTGAAAGACTGAAACCGGTACTGGAGCTGGATGGCATCTGGACGGAGACTTCGGATGCTTTACAGCTTTAGGTGCAAGTGGCAGACTGGATAATTGGCGAAAGGTGGCGCGGGCATAAAATCAGGATCTGCAGTGACAGCCAAGCTTCAAAGTTAGTCCAGGAATGTAAGTTGGGGCTGAGCTCCGTTACAAGATGGAATGAGCTTGAACTTGTGTGGGTACCAGGACACTACGGTATTCAAGGTAACGAACTGGCTGATGAATTGGCGAACTGCGGTTCTCTAGAGCGCCCAATTGGACCGGAGCCAATTTTAGGGCCAAGCATAGCGTAAAAGATCGGGTGCATCAAGGGTAGCATAAACAAAACTCATGAGAGCAGTTGGTGCACTATTGACACCTGCAAAATAACCAAGTGTTTTTTGAAAAGGCATGACAGAGTGGTAGCAAAATTTCTTCTCGAACAAATAAGGACCTATTACAGGGCACAATCCATGGGGACAACATATGGTCACCATAGGCATTATCGACAATCCACTATGTACATCGTGTTTGGAGGACAAGGATAGTACAGAGCATTTTCTCTGCCGCTGTCCGGCCTTTTCCAGACTCAGATGGTACATTTTTGGATCGGATGTACTGAGAATGGACGACGTGCATTCTCTCTCCCTCAACAAACTGCTAAAATTCATAAAGGAGTCTGATAAGTTTGCAGAGGAGCAATGAACTCCCACCTCCACCTACGCATCCCTTTCCTCTAAATCCTGTCTCTTGGCATTAAGTACACTGGGCAATACTGCCTGAGTGCTTGGAAAATTTTGTTTTTGCTTTTTCCGGCCACCCACAATAGCTTCAACTATGTACTTACTTACTTAATCATAAAACCAGCCATATATTTTTGTAACGACTGGTATATCTTTCAAATAATATCAGTACTAGAATGAAAGTTAGCTGTCATAGTCACCTTTTTCCTGACCGACATTAAATCTAAGTATTTAAAATAGTCCACGCACACAAATAAAAAATCAATCCTAAGAAGCCCTCATGGATCAATCACAAACAGCGGCAAGGAATCCCTTAACTTGCTAGCCGCGTTTGAAATCTCTGACTGTCTACTACTGAGCATAACTTGAGACACCCACACGTAGATTGATATAAAACGGCCTTACGCATGGGATTGGAAATAGGCAACGATAAGGATAGAAACGGCTGTACGAGTATCTACATCCGAGCCTTTCAAAGCCACTAGCGCTCAAGGAAATTTCCCAGCTCATATTTAGATGGGCCTACCGTACCTGCTTTCCTTTCTAATAGCGACATCAAGGCATGTTATGCGGGGCAGAAAGTGACAGCCAGGCGCATCCACAAGGTGGGAGAGAAACCTCACCCTTACATCAACCTTACATTCCTTCTATCAAAAGCTATAGAAAGAATCATATATAGGTATATAATAGTTCACTTTAGACTATGCTCAAACATGGCAATTAAGAACCTTTTCAGCAATTAAAGCCTTAATTGTTACCCAATTTACCATTAAAAATTTGAAATTATTAATTGCCAATTAATACTTAATTGGCAATCAATTTGTGTCTGATTCTCTATGCAACCCTGTGTTCTATGTTGATTTCCGGGTATGTGTATTGAATAAATAACAATCAGCGAGGTTTGTGTAGTAAATGAACAACCACCAGGGATAGTTACAGGCAGGCCATGTTCTACATACTGGAAGTTTCAACAAGTAGAACCAAAGCGCTACTTAACCTTACCTTACAAAGCACGAAGTAAGAATTGTTAGAGGATTACTTACTGGCCTCTGTTGAGTAATGAAGCACTTGTTAAACCTTGTGCTGTTGTTTACTCCGACCATTCAAGGTTGCCACATGAGGAACAGGAAATAGCAGAGCACAGTATGTACCACCGTTAATACCTTGCAAGGCCCATAATTCGCTTTCTAGGACCACCATAACTATGTGGAAGCACATGGACCTAAAGAGCAATTAGTCAATGAGCCTCGCAAAGTTCCTTAACGAGATGTGGATCAAAGAAGGCCTGTTATCAGGCATATGTTTGTTACAACAGTTCTGTCTTGACGTGTGACCTGCTTCTGTTTTAAATAAAAAATGTCACTTGGTATTTCCTATTTTGGTTAGAAGATTTTGTTAGAAGGAGCATATTTGAGTAATACCATTTTTCATTACCTCGTCGATCTATTCTATGGGGCCGACGCAATGATGAAGATCCTGAAGATTCCTGTTGTTGTTGTTGTTGTATCGGCTACAACAACCCCGTCCAGATCCGTTGATATCTCAGTCATTGTGGTCAAGTTCAATTAACGGAAGACCCAAGAAGTGTGCAGCTTCTATGAGGTCTGTCCACAGGGGCAACGGCGTTAGTTGTGTTGGGTTTTCCGGACATACGAAGAGATGTTTGAGTCGTGGGGTCACTCTCCGCATTCCGGACATGTATTTGGCACATTTGCATCCAATCTGCTCAGGTATGAGTTTAACCTGCTGCAGTAGCCAGAGCGAAGTAGGGCTATTGTGGTCCTGGTCTCCCGAGGCAGAAGAAGCTCCGTCTCGTCTATATCCGGTGGTTGTGTGCCTAATACGGCATTCACAGGTCTGGAGTCTACATAACTTAAGACTGACTCCCTGTGAATGTAGTTCAGGGTCTTTCGGTAAGCTGTCGGATCCAGTGGTTGCTTTATGAACCTCCGAACTTCGTCCGTCAGTTCGTATAGATGCCTTCTGGCATGCCCTGGCGAGGACTTCTCTGCAAGCAAGTGGCTATTGGGATGGCCACGTCTGTGGCTTCCTGCTAGGAATTGCTTACAGACTATTGTGTTGTGCTCTTTTATAGGGAGCACTTTTGCCTCTTGAGCCTGAAGATTCCTGCATTGATTCGGTTTGTGGCGAGTCACTTGTTCACCAAAACGAACTAGATCCATCATACCTTATCCTGTTCATTGAATTTCATGGATAGCGGCACCTTCCTCATTAAGGCTTTGTTTGCCCTTAAAATGCATGAACGGAGATGTCAGAGTCAGGGTTGAGATTATTTGCGCTACTGCGACTGCCAACCCAGGCCAACAGCTATACCTCTTTGCACGACTCTTCATCATTTAATTCATTATTTATCAATATTTTTTAAATTTATATCACTTTCCATATGAAAACAACCTCATTCATTGTCCCACATTCCCAACACTTGCAGGCCGCGCTCTCAATTGAAATCACTCAAACTAAAAACAAAACAAACAAACAAAAATTACTTCAGTAAGAGCATTCTTCACGCAGTGCTGCCCAAAATTTTTGTTGAACATAATTTTTTCCATGCATTCAGTGCCTAGTTAAAAAACGATATCAATTTATAATATGGTGTTCAGTCAATTAGTGGCGTGCGAATAGGGCGCAAGGTATCAACAGACTCTGTGCCAAAGCAAAAAAAACCCACAGCACACACATACAAGCAAAATAAATTGAATATCAATGAAGCAGAGAAAAACGTGCAACATTTTTTGTTAAAAACATATTTTTCATAATTCGCACTTCAATAGTTGAACGACATTGGAATTTAACTTAATAAAGTCGACTGAATTTTTATTAGTGAAAAAATGTTTTCGTGTTCACGCTGTATATATGTATGTACAAAGTACTTTTTGGCTGTTTGAACGATACGGTCATCGCTATTAATACCAAAGTGTCACTTGATTTGATTTGAGCGAAATTGGTGTAGGCCATGGCGATGGCATTGCTGCACCAAACGTTAATAAATATTTGCTTATGATGATGGATATTTTTAGGTCAAATGCAAGTGATAAGTGCAAATATTTAATTACTTATTTGTACAATTTGTATATGCTTTTAAAATTAAAATAATTAAAAAAGTTATAAGCAAATAAATAAATAAATTTTTGTTGCAATAAATAAATACATTCAGTTTACCACGAATATTGATCGACCTCATGATTCATTTCAAAATATTCATATAAATCTATGGCAATAGTTGAATGCAACACTCTTGTTTACCGATAACCGCAAAAACATATAAACTATTAGATAAAAGCAACCGCAGCTTGAATTTTTAGTTTGTATAACTTTTTTACATACATGCATATGTAGTTACTTAGTTGAAGTTTAGGATAAAATTTTTCATAAAAATATTTCTCCTGTGAAAAATTTGCACGCATTGAATTTAGGCAAAAATGTAATGCACTACAACAAATGAAATATTTAAGCTTAGATTCCAAATTTCCACGTAAGTATTTATGAGTGTATAGATCAATATATTCACACTTTCCTGCATACATACATGAATTTATTCAAATATGTTCTTCCACTTGACCCAGTGATTGATTTGCGGTGTCATAGAACGTTTGACCTCATAGCAATGGCATGCATAAATCTTATACTTTACCACACATGCACATAAATCCATAAATTAAGTTATATGTCTGTCGTTACAAGCAATAACCGCCTAAGTCGGAAGTCCGCCTTTACTATAATGCACTATTTGCCTTTTTTATATAAACTACCAGAATTTTTTAACGATCCTCGCGGGGTATTTCGGTAGAGATTTTATTGCATTAAAAATTATTATTTTCAAATTCATTTGGCACAAATGTATTTAAACAGCAAATGTGATGTGTGTACGCAAAAATCGTAAATGGTGCAGTATACTAAATCCAGCCTTCTTACTTAGGAGGTTATTGCTTGTAAATTTTAAAGCTCATAAGTATGTGTGTATGTGAATGTGCTGACAATAGTACGGATATTTATGCAAATTTGCATAGTATAGAATTTAATGAATTCCAAATTTAACGAAGTAGTAGGGTGTTCGATTATTCGCCTTTTTCTAAACCCGGTATTCGAGTTATTCGAAAAGTTGCAATTTGCAAAAACCGGTTCCCGATTTCGAAATCAAGGAAAACCCGAATAAACCGGTTTTATTTTACATAGTGAAAATGCTTATGTTGGCCAAAAATTACAATAAAACAAACTATTAACAGTAAATATAGCTTTTATTTAGAAAAGAGCAAAGCCAAATATGTTCCAAGTTTTTTTTAGATGAAAAGTAAAACAAAAACAAGTAAGGAGAGGCTGTCTTCGGCTGTGCCGAAGGCTTTATACCTTTCATGAACACGCGCAAATCAATGTAAATAGTAACTACTGAAAAACTGATTTTAATTTGCTTGCTGGCTTGCGTCTGCTGGGTATGCTAGTAATATATATAGCTGCGATCTTAGTGATTTTTTGAACAAATATTCCATGATCTATTAGCAAATATCTCACCAAGCTTCATGTTTCAATCTTC
>JAPVRG010287801.1:4451-18589 GCA_029783565.1 Rhagoletis cerasi
GTTTATTTAAAGCTTATTAGTTTTTATGAAAGCTTATGTAGGTCCAAACTTCGATCTTTGTACAAAAGTTAAGAAAATTTAATTCGAGTTTTTAATGCCACATTGTAATTCCACTATATCATACTCATCAAAAACAACATTTTTCTTCTTCCTTCATTTGCTGCTTACAATAATGTAAGCATAAAATGTTAACAATTTTAACTTAAACTTAAAAAATCTTTCTTCGTACACAAAAATCTTAATTTTGAAGATATTTTCAGTGTAAAATTTTGCTTTTTAAAAAAATCTTATTTTCAAGATTTTTAATAAAAAACAGCACGGAAAATCTTAATTTTCAAGATAAATCTTGACTTATGGCAACGCTGCGTGTACATCGAATTGTTACAATCAGTTGTCCAACAGCATTCTGTTTACCTGAAGTATTTTTCTTTTCATACAGTTTATAATACATTTTTGCAGTTTGCGGTCTCTTGCGGCGATTGTGTGTTGCACTTGTTTGTCTTTACATTGCACTAGCGCTGGTTTCTTGTTTTCCATAATATATGTATGTATGTATGTATGTTTTTCCATATTGTGCGTCGATTTTCTTTTAATTAGTCTCTTGCACAGTTGTTTTTGTTGACGCTCCAATTGCTGTGGTAATGAGAATTGCAGTGTCAATTACAATTCGCAATGTTTTTGTGTGTAGATATGTATTCATGTACATTAGACCGTACCAGAAAAAAAGTTCGCCGTTGGTACACCTTCGAATCTAAAGTATTTTTGCAAGGCAATTTCGATTTTTTTTTGTCGAACGTAGGTGTCGCCTTTTTGCAGTTTTCGTTATGTCTTCGGCATTTACAGTCGGATCTTAAAGTATGATATATGTATCAATGTTCTTGCCTCGAGGAGAATATTTTTTTTCCAAAGTTTCTTGACCTCAAGTACCCCGTTCTAGTATTTACCCATCAGATCACAGTTCCCATCAACCTAACGTACCACCCAAGTTTTGGTATATTAAAGCTCGCCTAAAATCACTAAACTTTTTCTAAGGAAATATTTCGATTATTCCAGTAGAACTATTTAATGTAGGTGTCACCGAAAAATTTAAAAAGGCAACCGACCGCTAGGTTCGGATAAAAATATTTTTTTTCGAAATTGCCTTGCAAAATGCTTTAGATAAATGGTTTCTTATGTGCAAGTTTTCCTTGCAGAAATATGCGCGGTTACCTCTGAGATTTCTCTAATGATGTCCACCAAACTGTGTTGGCTTTTCTGGTTCTTTATTCGAAGTTCCGTTTCCAGAAAATCTTTCTGGCCAAGATGATCCGTAGGTATTTATGTATATTCATCAGCTACAATCAATGTGACGCCATTCAATGAAGGGAGTTGGTATTAAGGTAGTTTGTTTTTATTTTTAATATAATAATAATAATAATAGAGTGGCGGCCGCAGTTAAGAGAAAACCTTTTCTCTATAATTTTTTTTACGATGTTGCTCGGACCAACCCAGGCCCTACGGAGTGGTAGTGCTTACTTCTAGCCACTACACCACAGCGGCCGTTTTTATTTTTACACTATAAAAAAAGTAACATGATTTTTTCAAACATAGTCGGTTCTGGTTTTTCCATAATAGCGTATTCAAATTTTTTAAAAGAAAACGTTTTTTAAACAAATTTAATAATGAAATTAGTTTGAACGATTGAAAGAAATTTGATTAAAGTTGAACATTTGAAAACCCAATTACACTGCCGGAACAAAGTATTGGCACAGCAAATTTTTCACAATATATGCAACAATTTTTATTCTAATATTTTTCCGTCAATTTTGTATAAAAATATGGTTCATTCTACAACAAAAAACATAAAAATATAATAACTAAACTTTGTGCAAAACTCGCGAAAATTCAGCAAATTTTCATGCAAATTTTCAAATTTTTAATCAGATTTCAACCGGATACAAAATCGCTTTCATTTTTGAGAATTTTTATAGTTGAAGGTGTTCTGCATTTTTCCCATATAAAGTATTTTCAAAAAAAAATTTTTGTATGGAAGAGACTGCGTGAAAAAAAATTGCCAAAAATCAACCGTAATTCCCAGCTACTTAAAACTTGTATTTTATTTTAATAGAATTGATTGGGCTACAAATCTGCATATTCAAAAAAATTCTAAAAAATCTGATTAAAAAGTTGAAAATTTGCATGAAAATGAGTTTTGCACAAAGTTTAGGAATTATATTTTAATGTTTTTTTTTGTAGAATGAACCATATTTTTACACAAAATTAGCGGAAAAATATTAGAATAAAAATTGTTGCATATATTGTGAAAAATTTGCTGTACCAATACTTTGTTCCGGCAGTGTATATGTTTTGGCTGTAGCTGAGTATGCAGAATTGTTTGTTGTTATTTGTTAGCTTCTAGAAAGTCCAGGGGGTCTACTCTGTATTGCGATTCGAAAGTCGACACGGACTAATACAACTTCATAGTGTTAAGTATTCGAATCCGAATGATTTTCCTTTCGAATCGCAATACAGAGTAGACCCCCAGGGCTCGAATGCCGTCGGAGACAAATGACAATAAAAATGTTTTTTTGTGCTATCGAAATATGAAAAAGCATCTATGAAGTTCAGAAAAAAGCGTATTCAAACGAAAAAATCGCCCAACAAAAACTGTGTAAAGTAAATTTAATTTTTCCGATCGCACTATACAAGATTTAAAACGGTCATAAAACGCAGTCTAATTATAGCGGTTAAAAATTATCGAAAAAAATGGAATTCCATATCTGGATTATTCTCGAAAAAAATCGGAAATATATAAATCACAAAATAACAATCAAATTTTACCGAAAAAAGAGTTCAAAATAACGAATATTTTTAATCGAAAAAATATAAATCACAAAACTGCGATTAAGTTTGACCGAAAAATCGACAATTTTTTTATGGAAAAAATAAAGTTAAAAATATAACGATTTCGAAATGATCTAAAAATAAAAAACTTGGTATTATATAGTCGTTTTTGTTCCCTGAGGAAAACCCATTAAGCAAATCCCTTGAAGGCCAAGACTTTTTGATGTTATTCACGGTTTGATGTAGTGCAGTATCCAGGGATTTGACTTTCTAGTAGGAATGTTTACAGTTGGAGAGTACTCTTGGCTTATACGGCGAAAGTCGCTGGGTTTCATTGTGGGAGCACGTTTGCCCCTTCGTTGTGAATACCATTTTCCTTATGGTTCTCGCATTGAGATGTATGTACATATGTAGACCAGGTTAAGACAATCCTTAAACATTTTGGTACATAGAGGGCTTCAAAATTCGCAGTTCGGCAGGGAAGTTAACATCTAGATCCGGTTATTGCGCGGTTTGAAGGACTTAATGCCTCGTTCGACGTTTGATTGACTAACGATTGCAATATTGAATGCAGTTTCTACCAAGTTAGATGCTGTAGTTAACCCTGGAAGAGCCGGCTCATAAGGATCTAGTTTAACTTAAATATTGATTCAAAACTAGCAAAAAGATTGAAGTTCGAAGTTTGCTTTTAATGTTTACATATGGCCGAAATTTTTTTTTTCAAGGCGCATTGAAAAAGTAATAGCAATAGAGCAGAAACAACAATTTAAATGTTCCTGGCTATTGATTTTGTTGTCTAAAAAAATCAAAATAGGTAAACAAAGTCTGTCAGTTAACAAAACAAAATTTGATAATTTAGGGACCAAAATTAGTTCAGCTGCCCTCTTGCCTCTATCTATTTAATGTGTGTTGTTTCTATTACTTTGACAATGAAATTCTAAAAAACGGGCCTACATCATAACATCCGGGAAAGAGTCGTCATTTAAGCAGTACACCCTAAGAGTTTCAGGGAATGTTCTATGCAAGGCGCATCTATACAAGGTGGTGTTATTAGAACAGCTGATTTGATATTTTTGTCTCTACAATAGTACAGTAGAATGCCTTCCAAGACGAAATGGTGTAACTTTAGGATGCCAACAACGAAAATTATCTCCCATTTTCTTTCGTTTTGACATCCTTACGTACCAAAAAGCAACAACAAATTACACGGTATTTTAACTTATATGCATTTGATGCCACCTTGTATGGATGCGCCTTGGTTCTATGTTGTAAAACTTTATTTTTGTGCCAACTGGTATCTTAAGAGTATTTGCTTTTTCCTGAATATTTTTTCTGAACTATGAGTTTATTTTATTCCTATTTACCGCTTTTGCAGATTTCCTCTTCAGTTTTATTCTTTGCTCCACTTTATTGCATTTATGTTTATGTATGTAAATATATACAAAAGCATGTATCTGCATATGTATTTACCGGTGTTTCGGTGTTTTGCTTCACCGTCTCTCTTGACTCATCGTCTTCACCCCTTCCGCCTTGTTCGCCCACCTTCACAATTGTCTGCTTTTGTGTATCTGTTAAATTCGCTCCTTCGTATTGTATTTCATAAGTTGCCGTAGTTGCTGTTTCTACTCTATGCTTTCTTTGCTCAACGCCCAATTACTACCAGGACCTTTTGTGTGAATTTAGGGCGTGTGAATTTAGGGCGTGTGCTTTATGGCTTCCCGGTGTTGTCGACAAGTACTCGTTAGTGAAGTGCTCGTGCACCAGCGACTGGCTGCTGCATATTCACCGCTATGCACTACTCCATGTTTCATTTCCTTCATTTGAGTGTGCAGAATGCAAAAAATAAAATGGAATGGTTAAAAGAAAAAAAAAAAATCGTGATGCCGCCGTAGAATGATGTTCATTCCCTTCTGCATCATTGATGATTTTGTTTTGTCATCGTAGTTTTCCTCAAAACTGCAAACATATAATAGTTGAGGCGAAGACAAATGCTGGAACAAAATCAGACTACGATGTGCGGGAACAATAGCTCAAACACAAATAAAAAGCTTATAATTCGTACGTCAGCCTTGCAGGTTTTTGTTCATTTCGGTGAAATACATATACATAAATATATATATCGTGTATGCATTAATCAGCAAGTTTGGGGTAACAATACGCCTAGGATTTAAAAATAAATTGATAAATTTTATCTGATGGCTATTGAATAGCACAATCATCGCATGTAAGGATATGTCGCAAAATGGTTTTTGAGGTAACAAAGGCTGAATACAAAATTGAAGCAATTACTTTTAACTCCTACGAACACACACAAAATACATATTTTCATTGCGATAAACGAATTGACATTACGTGCAATTACTATTTCTGCAAGTGATAAAAATCCACCCTTACGAAAGTGGGGTACATAACAAACAACAGATAAGAAAAATCGACCCTTGGTTATCGGCATATGCTCAAATTTCACGCAAATACATACATACATACATACATACATACATCTATGCAGGGTTACCGGGAAAGTTGTCCCGGTATACTTAAGGGCACTAGGTATTTTCTGATAAATTTGGTTTTATGACGTGGTGTCCAAAAGTTAACCATTTTCGAGATATTCGATTTTAAAGATTATTTAAAAAAGAAAAATTTTTTTTTAATCCAAGGATCCGATTTTTTTCTATTTTTAGTTAAACCCTGTATACAGTGACTCAAACAAGTGTTCACACGTTGATTTTTTTTAATATTCACAATTTGTGTGTTCACACAAGCCTGGTTATCAGCTTATGCGGTTATATTTTTTACTCAGTTTACAAAAACAAAATACACAAGAGAATTATAACTTTTAACCAGATAACCAGGCAGGTGTGAACACCCAAAATGTTTTTCAAGTTAAAATTTTTTTGTAATTTTTTTATAAAAATATTATTCATGCTTCAACTAAAACCATATATAAATCATAGTTTCAAACTTAATACAAAATTTAAAACAATCAAAAAAATTTTCATCAAAATTTCGAACATTTTAATCTGAATCTTTCGAACATTTTTGGGTATGCAGTTTTATATGCCATACAATTTTAGTAGAATAAAGTACAAGTTTCAAGCGGCTGAAAGATCGCATTTATTTTTAATACTTTTTTTTCACTGATGGATTTTCGCACTTTTTCTATATAAACATGGATTTGCTATGAAAGAAAATGCATAAGACCCTTCGCAAAAAAATTTCAAAAAGTCAGCGCCAATTTTATTAAATTGCACTTGTAAAAAAAAAAAATCGCAAAAGCCGTCACCAAAAAAAAATTATTAAAAATCAACGCAATTTTTTTGCCGTTTGAAACTTGTACTTCATTCTACTACAGCATACCCAAAATTGTTCCAAAGATTCAGATTAAAAAATTCGAAATTTTGATGAACATTTGCTGAACTTTTAGCAATTTTGTATAAAGTTTGAAACTTTGATTTATATGGTTTTGGTTAAAGCATGAACAGTATTTTTATAAAGAAATAAAACAGGAAAAGATTTAACTTGAAAAACCTTGTGAATACAAAAAAAAATCAACATGTGTTCCGATTTTTTTTTTCGAATCTTTAAAGAAAACCATGTGCAGCGGTTGACACGAACTCGTAAAGAAATTTCTGTGCGATTTTTTAAAGAAATCTAGAAAAATTCTGAAAAAAAACCGAAAAAGCTCCTAACATCGCACCGATTTTCTTCCGAAATTTCGTAAGAAAATCGAAGTTTACACAATAAATTTCACCTTAAAAATTTCGGCAAAAAATCGGAAAGGAAATATTGAATTCTTTACAAATTCTTTAATATTTCTCTATTATTCAGAAAACTCTGAAAGCATGGTTTGCAGGGAGGTTGTTTAAAGGTTTGCACAAAAACTTAAAATGTTTTTTCTCCAAATGAAATTCTGTTTATTTTATGACTTCCACAAAAGTATTTTGGCTCAATTCATAGCTTGAATGGCGTTGAACCTACCCCTGAAGCACGGTTGCCACTTTGGTAATTTATTACCAAAAATGGTAACTTTTTTTCTATTTGGTAACTTGGTAACTCTTAATTTCATTTGGTAACTTTCAAAACGCTTTGGAAGATCATTTAAAGCAAGCCGTTTAGTTGAGACCGTTGGTACAATTTGAGATGGTTGTGCTCGAAATTGCGAAATGTGAGAACTCGTTCGACTATAAGGAGGTGGGTGGAAAAAGTCGTGGTGACAGTTGATAGAAGAAAACATACATATGTAGCTTATAGAGGAAAAAATAAAAGTCGTAAATAGAAAATGTAACATAATTTACTCTCTCAACGAACGGTTTATTTCCAAAGAAGCAATAGAATCGGCGCGATTTCGACTAATCAGTTTAGCTGCGTTTGGCTGAGAACATTTCAATAGCAAATGTTAATTTTTCAATTCTAATCAATTCTATAAGTTCTATGGATTTTCACGTAAAGGTATTTATAATTCATTTTGTATTTTTAAATTTTTTCATCAAAAAGTAGACTTTGAAATGCACATTTTTTGGATTATTAGTAAAAAAATGTAAGTACCGGTTCGTCAGATACGTGCTTTAGAGAATTTCATGCAGCTTCCGAATATATAATTCGACCTCTTCGCACGACTTTGAAAATATATGTAAGTTTCGATTTTCAGCTTCTTTTTGCGTAATTTTTTGATCAATAGAAAAATTACCCCAAAAATTTGAAAAATTAAAATGGAAAACAGAAAACATAAATTCAACAAAATTCCATCACATTTAATAATTGAGCCCAAGGCGAATTGCACCATGATTGAGCCCATATTATTTGGGAGTTGTAGAGAAAACTTTTTGTAATGTAGATGTTGCTCGTACCAGAGATCGAACCCAGTTCCTCCGGAGTTGTACTACGCACCTCTAACTACTCAGCCACAGCGGCCGCTATGAGTTTTTATTCCAATGATATACTTGTGCGACGAGAAGAGTAATGTGTTATACATATATGTTACAGGCCAAACTCGAGTTTCGGACAAACTAGTTTTGCCTAGGCTAAACTAGTTCTACCTACATGCGATAGCATAAACTGGAATAGCCTGCGCGAAACTGGTCTGGCCTAAGCCCGATTGGAGAAACCAATTGAGCCTAGGCTGAACTAATACATCCTCGTTAATTAGCTCTGAGTTACACACCCACAACAAAATTTACACTAAGTAAGCCCCTAACACCTTTCATAAAGGTTCCATGTGAGTGTTAACATAACACGCAATATTTTTAGCAAAAAAAAAAAACTAATATTTTTGTTAACTTTTTGGTAATTATTATCCAACTTTTTGGTAACATTTTCTCTAAGCTTGTGGCAACCGTGCCCTGAAGGTGTATTTTTTTTTAAACATTACTTTCCTGGCTTTAAGGCTGGTTTTCACTATGCCATAATTTGAGGACAAATTTTGACACAACTTTTCATTCCAAATTTACCCTGTTACTGATTATATTTTGGTCGATTTAGCAGCGTATGAAGACACGTACGACTGAAGACCTTTTCTCATGTAAATCAATCGGTATACTGTTTTTTATCCTTGTTTGACAATCTGGTAAATCACCGTCATATATTCATTAAGTAATACATTTTAAAACGTTTAAAACATTCTTATGTCTGCTATGAATCACGCAAACACATATTTAATAATAATAATAATAGATTGGCGCTTACACATATGTTAGTGTTTGGCCGAGCTTCTCCTCCGATTTGTGGCGTGCGCATTGATGTTGTCACACAAAGTGGAGGGACCTACAGTTTAACGCCGACTCCGAACGGCGATTGTATTTTTATGAGAAGCTTTTTCATGGCAGGAGTACCCTCGGAGGTTTGCCATTGCCTGCCGAGGGGCCACCGCTGTTAAGAAAAAATTTTTTTTCTAAATTTTTTTGCGACGTTGATCTGACCAGGGCTTGAACCCAGGCCTGCGGAGTGGAAGCGCGCACTGCTTACCACTGCACCACATATTTAACCTTTATAATATTTATATTATGGAAATATGATTACACAGAGCGAAACCACCTGAGTAATAAAATAGAACAAAAGTTAGAAGATATCTCTATGGGTTTTCTTCAAAAGGAATGGGATTATCTTTTGAATGAAAGCTGAAAATAGAAAAGCTAAAAATAGAAAATAAGACCTACTGAATGGCAGTTTACAGCTCTACCTTATTGGCTACGGTGGTCGCCTTACCAGCGCTATTCTATTAAATAATATGAATTACTTGTCATGAATTGAAGAAGACACCACAGGCCATTAAGACTAGTTTTTAAAAGATATTCTTATGAATAAAATAAATAAGAATGTTCACATAAAACTAAAAAGGAATCTCTTTTGAATTTTCCTTGTTTTTCGCCCATTTTACCCCTTAGCCCAGAAACTTTTCATAGAGACAATCTCCTCGTTTCTGTAGGTCATATTTTTCTCTGCGTTTTTATGACACTTTGTGGATCACCCAAATGTTTTCTCATTTGCTTGGCAGCAAATGCTATTGAATTGGCATAGTGAAAACAAGCCTTAAGAGATAAAAAAGTGTGAATCTAATAAACATTTGAGTTTTTGTTTTAGAAAATTTTGCCGATGTTTTCCTGTACGTAATATATTTCTTGAAAAGCTAGGCCATTCAAAGCTACGATTTTCTAATTGCAATAACTTAAGAAATCTCAATGAAAATGTCTATCATAAGTTTCGCCTGAAAATAAATTCCCCCGAAATTTTTTCTTCCACGCGTATTAAATAGACATAAGCGAAAAGTGAAAAGTGAACGATTTCGGGGGAAAATAAAACTCATTATAAGGCATACATTACGAATGTAGTAGGTCGCTGCCCCTGCTCCGTTTGCCTGTGAAGATGCAATAGGCAAAAAATGGGGGTTCAAAGCTTATATTTGGGGTATTCACACCTGCCTGGTTATCAGGTTGAAAATTATTATTTGTGTGTATTTTGTTGTTGCATATCGGCGGAACTGAGCTCTAGATGCGCTTTATTAAGCTGACAAACTGGCTATATTTTAAAGTGAGCGAAAGGGAGTACCTTGAACGTACCGGTATCACAATGGGCCCAACACACTCAATGCACTCAAACACTGGAATGCAGGCAGTAACTGCAACCTTGCCTAACCATAGTCTGAACTGAGAATAAGATCGGCTTTGGTTTAGCGCAAAATTTATTAGGTTTTTATGGCAACTAATTTGGCTTGAAAAAAAGATCATAAGTACTTTTCACACGATTTTAAGAAGTAGTTTTCAAACTAATGTTTGGACTCTACGTCACAGCTGTAGTGATCTTCATGTTTCTGTGCTCATGGAAGCAGGTTTTCTGGGGTTTGTCATTGCGCTGTCAATCGCTTACTTCAAATTTCTGACATTTTCCTTATTTTCCTCATTGTTTTCATGAGTAAAAAGGCTTTATTTAAGAACGTTCCAAAAGCGTGTTACACCTACTGCGTCCACAAAATTTATTCAAAAAAAAAAAAATAATAAAATAAAACAAAAAAAAATATAAAAACACTTTAATTTATAAATTAGTAACAGAAACGTCGATTGAGCGTCCACGTATGTATGTACATAAGTGTGGATTGTCTATTTCCAAGAGTTCATTTGCCCACTACGAAATATCAGAGTCAACACACTCACGCGTCAACGTCATTCCATCGTCAGCTTCTGCGGGCTTACCTTTTATTTAATTCTATGCTAATAGAAATGACGTCGCTATTTGCTTCCGTTTAATTGGCCGGATATGCTTTGCTCACCAGTCAGGTAGTCAATCCAACAAACGAAGCCACAAGCCAGAGCACTCACTTAAAGAAAACGTCTGCGAGTCGGGTGCGTCGATACTTATGGCGTTAACTCCGACATATATACAAATTTATGTACGAGTATTTTGACGTCTGCCAATCCATAAGTGGTAAGGCAAGTATTTTACAACTGAACTGGTGGGGAGCACAGCGCCATCATCAAATACAGCAAATAAAGAGACTGAGTTCAATGCGCCGAGCAAGTGCTCTCATGTAATGTTTTCTTTGTGGAATTGGTTTGTGTTTTTTTTCATAAAAATATTTACGAATTTTAAAATATGAAAATTCCAATCTTCCCAAGCACTCGTGAAATGGATTTCACTTCCAAACGAAGAGTGCAGCATAGATATCCATCAGTTGAGGCACTTAAGCTGCTTTGTAAAGGCTTCCACACTCCCACCCAAAAATATGTTTGCCTATTGATGCCAGAGGATTAGCCCACATGCAGATTTGCCAGAACTCGTCAAAAGCATGCATGCTATTACATATTTACATATGTACATACATATGCAGCACTTAAGCATATGTTTATCCCAGAAAATTTATGTGAAATGTTTGCCCTTGAATTCGCTGTATTGCTCCAACGCCGGCGCTTCACACCACTTCGACGCCTAAAACTCGTAAATCCATGGCATCGTCACTCGCTGTGCTTTCCATCCGTGCCCTCCTCCAACTTCTAAGTATTATTTTCCATTTTTTGATTTTTACATTTCTTTGCATTTTTCCAAATGCCTTTGTATATCAATTTCCCTGTTGCGTTCCCATCATCCACCAGCAATTAGGCGCACCGGGAAGAGCGCGGGCTCCCGGTACATTTCAGCTGGGGTTCGCGCGCGTACTTGTACGTGCTGTGTATGTATCTTACATCTTGTATCTCACCATGTCTGCGTATCCATCTGCGGCCAGCGCCACCATTTGCAGCTTCATTTGTTCCATACATCGCAGTTATTGTCGCTGTTTATTGGTTTTCTTTCATTGTTTCCTTTCGCATTTCGCGGAGTATCGGAGCTCGTTGTGATGTTCCAGCACACAAGAGTTGACTTTGGTTTCGTTCGGCTCGGCTACGTTGTTCATGCTGGGCGCCCGGTAGGTTGTCCTTTTACATCGCCAAGCTTGTAAACGAGCTGCATGCGGATGGATGGATGGATGTATTCGAGTGCTGCCGCCCGTCTCGCATTTACCTGTGTGCGTGTGCAGATGCACGTGTGGCTGTGTGTGTGTCTGTGCGTTTTAATGCGCCTGCGTGTGAAGGGCCCCTGACAGCCGTTTGCCGGTTGTCAACGCTTGTAGTTCGCTGGCTGTCGCGTTGCCGGGTTGCCGGCTGCTGGTGTTGCTGCCGCTGTAGATGTCGTCGTACCCCACCAATTTGCCACTCGCAGAATTGATGTAACACAACACAGTAGTCGCGTTTTTCGCGTTCGCCAATTTCTGTGCGCTTTTCCAACTTTAATTTGCAATGCATTTGTGTGCAAAATATTTGTATGCGTATAAATCTGTAGTCTTTTTTTTTTTCTTGTTTTGCATCTGTATTGCATTTCTAGTTTGTTTTGTCCACGGCTGTGGCTCTAACGTGTGTCTCACATGTGTGTTACTCAATTGCTTGGGTCCGTCCCTTCGTCTTATTTATTGCACATATTGTATTTGTTAATGGCATAGTCGACTGTTGACTGCCAACTCTCGACTGCCGTTCCTGTGTGACTGTCTCGACGTTGCTTAGTCATTCGGTCGCTTGGTCCTGTAGCTTGGTATCACCGTCGTCGCTCCTGAGCCATATGCACATACGTGTGGTGTGGTACAGCAGTGCAATTCATGGCTCTTTTGACGAATATTTCACCGAAGTATTTTTTGTTCTTGCTGCGGTTGGTTGAGGGCGTGAGTTATTGTTCTGCAATTTCATTGACTGCATGCGTTTCCATTTATTTCCTTGTTTGCTTCGCGCGTGTGTATTTATGTATGCATATGTACATAATATCCCTGCAGTGAAAAGCCAAACTGGTACAAACCAACTATCGGCTATTTTATTTTGAGAGGCATAGAACTTTTATTTCAAATAAAGCACAGGGAAGTGAATAAAATGGTCAATAAAGGCAAAATATTAGTTCGAGAATTGTATCGCATTTGGCGTTTGAACACCACTGCAACCGTCTAATGAAGACCATCCGGTCGGTTCAATTTCGCACCACTTTTTCCAGCATAGCCAGCCTTGTCTTATCAGTATAGACCATTGGCTTGACGTACCTCCACAAAAAGTAGTCCAACGGAGTCAAATCACATGACATAGGTGGCCAATTGGCAGACCCATTTCATGATGTGATTCGGCCACCAAAAGTTCGTCCCGATAAAGTAATGGCTTCACGCCTTGTATGGCTTGTAGCACCGTCCTGCTAAAACCATTTCGCACTTAGAAGATTGATTTTGACGTGGCGAAGCAAAAAGTCGCGAGTCATTTGCCTGCTCTGATGGCGTACCGTAATGTGTGCGAAGCGCTCTGTAAGTCTGCACAGAACGCGAATTTTGGAAATAAATTTCCAAGATATGTAAACGTTGTTCCGGTGTAAGTCTTTCTGAGATTCGAGTCCGCTCGGAGGAGTTGAAGATATTCGAAATTAAATAAGGGAACAAATTTCAACAAAAAAATGTATCGAAAAAATTACGAAAAAAAAATGTTTCCAGCGCCCGAGGAATTGAACCTGGGATCTCTGAAATGCTACGCCAGCGCTTTGCTCTGCCGGCCGCTGTAACATATTTATTTCTTTAGTTGTTAATGAATCGGCTACCCTACCAACTGCTATGATGCTACTAGTATTTCTACTATAAGGTGCTGATGCATAGCCGGATAATTGACATTGCGTAGAACATCGCCATGTTAAAAATACCAGTTGCCTGTATGGAAAAGGGATGGAAGCCGAATTTGTTGAGCTGGAAAGCTAACTGGTAGAATTCTAGTTTACAACTAGATGATAGCTTTCCCTGCAGGGTACACATGTATGTACATACTTATATGTATGTACATGCATGTATGCCTATTTGTATGTATGCACATAAACATGTCGTTTCCTCAATTTGTCCTGATTTTGTTGTCGAAACACACCCTTGATTTGACATTTGTTTTTGTATATTCAACGATCGAGTTTAATTGAAAATCGATAGTACTGAGGTGTTGCTCTGAAAAGAATTTATATACATCTATACACATATTTACGTATGTATGTATGTACCTACAGACATTTTTATGTTTGATGATTAAATATGTATACATACATATCGACGGTACTTTGACAAAACCTCGTATCTCAGAGATCACTACTTTACACGAAAAACAAAAAACTCTATTAATAACAAAAAATTAGTTTTAATAACCTTTCCATGGTGCAATAATACAAGGTGGTGTTAGCCGTATATAAGTAAAAAATTACACTAACAAATTATACGGAATTCGTTTTGTCAAATTACAACAAACACATCATTTTGACGTAACGCTCACCACGGCGAAAAAGTCAGCTGCCTT
>JAPVRG010287802.1:0-17484 GCA_029783565.1 Rhagoletis cerasi
ATTGCTTGTTTATTACTTGGGCCCTTGAAAATGTTCGGTTCGGCTTCGGCCGAAATTGGCCGAAGTTCGGCTCGGTTCGGTTCGGCCTTAAAAATCGAGGTTCGGTCGTTCTCTAGTTAATATACATAAATTGCTAATTGGTAATAATGCACAAGTTTGAAGTACTTTCGGACTGTTATACTTAGGTGTAAGTACGTTTACATATGAATAAAATCCCAATCAAAGCTCGTTCGTTAATCACCTCGTTTACACGTCAAATATCGTATTATTAGTTGTCAAATTTGTGGTGCTTGTTTTTCTCACAACTCAAGGAAAAGTTCGATTTCTTCTCTATGCCACCGTGTTCACTTTTTTCTGCGAAATTAAGCAATTGTAATATATTTTAACTTAATATCTCACCAAAATTACATTTACAAAACTCTTTTCCTTGCTAGCGTACATTTTTGTTTACTTTCACATTTGACATTTCTCATCTTCGCAAAAATAATCGATAAAACTAGGTTTGACACCGAAAATTTATCGGCTTAATCTAAGATTATTTTATAATTACAGATTAACGAGGGAGGGATTTCATTTCGTATGGCTTATCTATTTTTTAATTACAGATTAGGGGGCTAAGCTCGAAAATGAAGATAATCTCTACATATGTAAACATACTTTAAGCCTTGAAGTAGAAGGAGCCTTTAAACAATATCTTTACCAACCATTACCTGTGAGCAGGTAAAATAATAAATAACACGATGCAATAGGTATTTTATTTTCTTTTGAGAGAGCTTCAAAAATTATGTAATGCAAACGCACATTTCCAATTTTTTTGTTTACTTTTTTTTTTAGGAAAAAATCATTTGTCATAATTTTTGGCGTAAATTAACTATGTACGTAATTAAACGTCAAATATTGCTACTAATCACTGCGGTTGCGCTAATTAGAAAGCCATTCGACATGGTGCAAAAAGAACAAGTACGAAAACATGAAAATCGTTACAACGCCTTGTAAGAAGGCAAGTTTAAAACACTAAAACGCTCCTCAAATACCAATATTAGTTAAGCAGAAACAATAACACGAAATTAGATATAATGATGTTTACTGTAAGCGTAACAAATTTATTTAAAAACTACAAGATCACCCATTGGTTATTAGCACGAAAATTCCCACGACAACTACATACATAAAGTGGCAAAAATTCTGTTCTAAGGGCGGCCTTACGGTTGTAAGAATAATTGAAAAGCAAATACGAAAAACCATTTGCCAATGAGAAGTTTTTGCATACATTTTAGAAGCTTAATATTTACATGCATGCCTCTGCATGTATATACTTATATAATTTTGTAGTTGCAAGTCTGTAACTTTGGTATTTTCACATATCGCCTGCCGACCGCCGTAATCAATCATTATTTTTACACGCCACAATTTCGCAAACGCATTACTTAAGTTACCGCAAAATGTGGTTTATTGTAATGGGAGTTACGCCTACTTTACTTTAAATCGTTCTTGTTTTTGTTCTTCTTCATGTTCTGGCATATAGCTTTGCACTAGAACAGGGCGGCCCTTCAAAGCGGCGAAAATTTTTTTCTGTTAGCCAAGCAAAAATCAAGTCACTACTTCTGTTTCATTTTCGAAAGCATATATACCAGCTATAAAAAATATATATCTCGCTGGTAACATTTTCAAAGTTTTCTTTTATAAGAAAGTGGAAAAGTACATAGATTCCAGATCTAGACACTTCGCTGTCCAACGTATTGAGGTATCATCCTATAGCAGTAATGTACCGTATCTCTCCAGCGCCCTACTGACGTTTCTATCTTGACGTTGTTGAACAACTAAGCTTCTAAAGTTGAGGGCCATATTAGTTGTGTCTACATGTAGCCTCGCGATGTAGTTGAAAATGATGAAGTTAAACAGTTTTAAATACATTTTCCATAAAAAAAGAAATTGTATGTCAAATAAATTTATCAATAAAAGAACAATAAACGTGTTTGATACGTCTATTACCTTATTTATACCAGAGACCGAAAATAATGATTATTTTCAAATTTTCAATGAAAAAAATCAACAGCTTGCAAATATCGTAGAACAGTTTCGAGCATATATACATATATGCATGTTTTTTCATGTCCTGTAGGAATAAGATGCGATTTATAAATTTTTGAGCAATGTATATAGATACTAGAAACGTTAAAAAAAATTTTTTTTTTTGAAATTCATAAACGCTACCTCAAATTTTTTATTTTGAAAAAAAGTTTTTTCAGAGGTCGCGCTGGTCGGGTTTTTATAAAAACGCTGATGTTCTCAATTTTTTTATTTTCGTGACAAGTTAAAATGCAGCTAAAAATGTTGTTTTTACATGTAATTACTTTAGTATTGTTGGGAAACATTCCCTTAATTACATGCCTGTCTTGGACAGTTAGAATGGGCCTAGTGCCCGAAAATATGCTTTCGAAAAGAGATTACTAAAACTAAAACGTTGATACTGAACGATTTACGCATTGTTATGGGTTGGAACTTGTTACCGGGAGGTTTCTGGGGTTCCTAATTAGAAATCTGAAGTCAGTTTTTCAAAACTCAAAATGGCGGATCCAAAATGGCGATCAATTTTTTAAAAAATCACTGGATTTGTTCGAAAATCGGCCCTTGGGAGTTTTTCGGGGTCGCTGATTACGAAACTGTAATCAGTTTTTTTAAATTCGAAATGGCGGATCCAATATGGCGATCACCTTTTTAGAAAATTACTAAAATTAAAACGTAAATACTGCACGTTTTAAGAATTTTCATGGGTTGGAACTTGTTACCGGGGGGTTTCTGAGTTTCCTAATTAGGAATCTGAAGTCAGTTTTTCTAAATTCAAAATGGCGGATTCAAAACGGTGATCAATTTTTAAAAAATTACTGGATTTGTTTGAAACTCGGCACTTGGGAGTTTTTGGGGTCGCTGATTAGGAATCTGAAATTAATTTTTTAAAATTCAAAATGGCGGTTCAAATATGGCTTTAAATATTTTTAAAAATTACTAAAATCAAACGAGTACCAAGTTTCGAAAGAATCCAATCATTTTCTAAAAAAGTGATCGCCATATTGGATCCGCCATATTTAGTTTTGAAAAGTTGACTCCAGATTCGTAATCAGCAACTCTGGAAACTCCGGAATACCAAGTTTCGAGAGAATTCAAACATATTTTAAAAAACTGATCGCCATATTGGATCCGTCATTTTTAATTTTGAAAAGTTGACTTCATATTCGTAATCAGCTATCTCAAAAACAGCCTGGTGTCGCCTTTTAACTCGTTGTAATGCGTAAAATGTTCAGTATCAACGTTTTAATTATTGCATTCCCTTCTCGAAAGCATATTTTCGGGCGCCAGGCCCGTTCTAACTGTTCAATGCAGACGTGTAATTTAGGGAATAATTTCCAATAATACTAGAATAATTACATGTAAACACAAAATTTTTAGCTGCACTTTAACATGTCACGAAAATAAAAAAATTAAGAGCATCTACTTTTTATGAAAAAACGATCCTAAAAAAATTTTGTTTTCAAAACAAAAAAATACGTGTCTCTTTTTTTTATCCCAAATAACTATATTTTGAGGTAGCGTTTGTGAATTTCCAAAAAGAGTGTTTTTTTAAACCACTCTAGTATATACATACATAAAAATTATAATTAATAATTACATTTTTAATTTTTATCAATCGCTCAGAATATACATATAATCATACATCGAGTTATATTTTTTAAATTAAAAATAAAACTCATTTCTCGAGCGGTTTTTTTTTCTCTCTGAAATAATGATTATTTTGTAAGTTTTACATTTTTGTTCAGTAAAGGTCATTATTTTTTGAGTTTTTTTTAATTTTTTTCATCAAAAATAATGATTATTTTTTGAGTTTAATTTTTTGATCGAAAATAAAACTAATTTCTTGAGCTTTATTTTTTCTCTCAGAAATAAAATTAATCTTTGAGTTAAATTTTTTTTCTAGCAGAGCGCAACACTCAGAACGCCACAACGCTTTAATTTCCGAAATGAAAGTTTTGGATACTACTTTTTATCTGTTTACACGCTGAATGTAGAAAATTTCACTTTCACATTTTTGTGTATGAAAATCATAAAATTTCAAAGGAGCATACCTTTGTGATTGGCAAGAATTCTAAACTTTACGGATTTCATTGCAAATTAATCAATGTTTGTTCTTGTTTTTGTGTTATGGCACTAACTTATGCATAATCTCCATCTCCCAAAGCTGATGCACTCATGTACATACATACATACATTCATAGGTAAGCCCACCATTTTCTTGTGTCAGCCACTGAGCGCACAATCATTTAATTGTCCACACTAAATTTCGCACACCCATTAAAGTAGCTGTTGTTGTTCTTGTTTTTATTAGTACGAATATTGCGTTCGTATGCAGTTATGTGTGAGTGTGGGGAAATATTTGCGAGTAGGAGAGTGGAGCTTATCGAATTGCATGTGCTGATTGGTCAATCGATCGCAAACTTTTTAGGTTTTCGTTTTGCAAAAACTTCGAATGCAGCAGTGTTCGTACATGCATACGTATGTATGCATATGAAGTGCCTCAGTATAAATACATATGTATATACCTGTAGTTGTAGTTGTTGTAGGCTTATAAATGCACGCGAGTAGTAGTTACACACTGCAAATGGACGTATGGGGCTTGTTGTTGGTTTTCGGTGTGAATGCAGCTGCTATTGCACTGAGTGCTGCAGTAAAATGTCGACTAAAGAAATTGAGAATGTTAAAATTAAAAAAATAAAATGGCGTTTTACAGTGTCCCAAGTGGGCAGAACGAATTTTCTCGTTGCAATAACTTAATTTAGCGCAGGTGTTGTTGTGTATATGCACATACCTGTGTATGAGTTAATATGTCGTAATGTTGGATGCACGGAGTTTAGAGCCACTCAATGCCTATCTAACGACGCACAGTGCACCGACTACATAAAAACAATGGACAAAAATATAATGAGTGGTCGGAATTTGTTTAAACTTTACTCCTAAAAGGCTTACATTGCGGAAATTTCAAAAATGAAATCGGTACCGGCTGCCAATTTCGCAAAAACCCAAGTTTTTTTTACTTTTTGATAAGGCATAATTATTGTTGACATGTACAATTATATTACAAAATATAAATAAAACAGTCTACAGAAAAGAACGCAATTCTCCTAAAATTTAATAAAATAAAGAAAATATATAAATTAATTAGATATTCATTATGTATTATTTATCAGTTTCTGAAGTTCTGGCGAAATTTGCTTTCTCTTTTTTGCACTTTCTAAGCAAGATTTATTCGCTATTCGATCGCTTGATAGACCGCCTGAGCCAACTCGAACCCGTCTGCAGTTGCTGTTATTAATAAAGTTCTAATTAACAAACAGGTTCGTTCATGTAAATTTGCAAAAACTGCGACAACTGTTTCTGCATCAAACCAATTCGAATTGCATTGCAAAAGTTAGTAGATAACAATCAACTATTTTATACCTCAACCAAAAATTTGTCATATTCATTTTCATTTAGTTTCTTATTTTTAAACTAAAGCTTTCTTAAAACGCTTTCTTTTGACACCAATATTGAAATATTTCACATAACTTGGGAATAATTTATTCAAATTTGACTTTCAAAACACGTCAACCCTCTCCAAAAATTTATTTAAACTAAAATCTTCTTAAAACTCTTTCGTTTGATACCCATATTGTGATACAATTTCAATTACCTTATGAATTAATTTCAATTGACCTTTTTAAACAGGTGGCAACCCTCAGTTTAAAAATTTAAAAAATATTATAAATGTTAGTCAGAGTTATAGGTTATCTCTGAGCCAATTTTCATCTCAATCCGTCCAGCGGCTATTAAGTGAAGAGATGTCTGGAATGGTGTTGGCTTTTCGTTTTATCTAATTTTAAATCACCCTGTACCGCTAAAAAATGTTCTAACTTCAAAAACTAAACCTTTACTAATCTGATGACATTCACCAAAAATGCATTCGCGTATTATATATACACATAAGCTAAAAAATACGAAAAAGGGCACTTTTTCAAAATGAAGTATTTTTGCGAGGCGGAAAAAGGCGGAGGATATTTTACTTTCCCTTGGTAATGCAGTGTTAAAATTATCATAAACCATAAGAACATTTAAGGAGTTTTTTTTGGCTCTAAATTTTCAAAAATGGAGTTTCTAAATATTAAAAAAATATATTTTTAATTATTAAAAATTATTTTTAATTTTTTTATGAAACATATGCATACATATTTTTGGATTCACTGTAGATAATTTTATAAGAATCCTGTTAAGGATAAAAATGTATTTTTAACAAATTTTATACCACAACTACTTTTACATGCCAAGCGTCGAAGTGAAATTGTGTGTAGAAAATACCAGTGCTTTGAGGCGATTTTTAGGCCTTAATGCCTATTTTATCACAAGATAAGTTATAAACTTCTCTTAATAAGAGTTTTATTTATTTATTTATTTATTTATTTGTTACGGTCTTTTGACCTATAAATATACAATACACAAATATATACATGTGTAACTTACATATATTACAAAATTAATAATTTTACATGTGTTTGTACAGTAAGGTGTGTTGTTTGTTTTCCTTTTTAACATTTTTTTTTTTAATTTTCTTATCAGCTATAACATGAACTATGTATAGATACCTAATATTAGAATATTTTTGATGCTGTCGAAATGGACGAGATTCCGAGCTACACTGTAAATGCATGGACAAGTTCCAGAGCCGCATTAATAGCCCCGTCAGAATGGGTACTTTGCGTACGTGACGCTCAAGGATGAAACTGACAGTTGAGTTGAATGCGTGCATTTGCAGGTAGAGCGCCAGATTGGCAACCCTTGTGTTGACGGAACCGATGAACGTTGGCCAACACTCAACTTTTAACGCAAGCAAGTCCGGCAATGTATAGGCGGCGGTATTGGTGCAGTTTACAGTCCCCCCAAAATGTATCCAAATTGGTAGAAAAGGGTGCGAAAAGCATAGTTTTTCTGTAAATGTTATGAATCTGAAGGCGCAAATTGATTTTTTTTTTTTAACCGTTCAAAAGTTGTTAGAAAAAACCTTTCGTTTATGTCCACTTTTTTGTTGATAAATTTTCGGAGGGAACCGTAAACTGCACTTTTACCTTTACTTTTACAAACGCAACGCCTTCAATGTGGCGTCTCTCTGCGTTACGTACGCTACTTCCTTGGCATTACTTTTCCGGTTTTGACGTACAAGTACCCATTCTGATGGGCCATAACTTGGTCGGTTGGAAAGGACTGGTTTCCAAGCCGCCCTATATGTATATAGATCTCTTTGCAGGCAGGCGAACTGAATGGACAAGATCCAGAGTCGCCCTGTAAGAACGGATGGAAAGGACTGGTTTCCATGCCGAACTTTTCTATCTAATTGGCAATGTTTGCAGTGACTGAATAGCAGCCTCTTAAAAATGACAATATCTTCACCATTTTTTATTTGAGTTGGCAATTCATTAAAACATTTTAATCCTTTATAGAATATATTTTTCTTGTCTTGTTCCCTGAGCAAATATAAGTGGGTTTCATTTATGTATCGAAGCTTATCGCTTAGATAATCCGGCAGCATACCCTGCTTTATACTAAACACGAATTTCATAGCGTGGTAGAATATTTGCTGTTTTACGCTCAGCCTATTCAAATCTAAAATCATTTCTTGCATGGGTGTATCATAACGCTTATTCAAATTAAATCGCATAGCTCTGTTTTGTATTTTTTGGAGTTTATCAATTTGTGTGTCGCTAGCTATGAAAAAGACGGTTGGACAATATATGAAATGTGGGTTTTATACCTCCTTCCTAGGTACTTACATGATCTTTTCATGAGACCAATTTTTTTCGCAATTTTATTAACTGTGTATTTAATGTGCTCCTCAAATTTTAACTTATTATCTATGTATATACCTAGATACTTAATAGTTTTTACTTCCTCAATTCTTTCATTTTTAATTTGTAAGCTGCAGCTTACGGTGCTAACATTAACTGCTCTGGATAGAATCATAAACTTTGTCTTTTCCACATTTAACTTTAGTTTATTAGCATACAGCCATTTGTATAAGCAATAAAGATCATATTGCATCTTTGACATCGCCCTGGGTAGATTTCTATCACTGATCGTTAAAAGGGTATCGTCAGCAAACAGTTTTATCTTACAATGTATCAATACTGTATTTTCTTTCAAATGGTACTAAAAAGTCCAAATTCTAAGACTTTAGATTTTTGCATTTTTGTCCACGTTCGTTGCACTGTGCGACATGTAGATCGGGAGCGTTCGTAGGAGTTCGTAGAAGAACTTGAAATTTAGGCTAGCGTTTTCCAGGCAGACGTAGCCGCGATAAAGGAGGCTTCGGATCGATTGTTGATTGATTAGTGAATAGCTCACAAAAATTCACGGTTTAAGCTGTATGAATGAATGAGTTTTAAAACTAAACCATAAATGTATCTGAGCAATCAGTTGAAGGGGAGCTAAATGTTGTAGGGGACGATTTTGCCGGTGCGCGGTAACAAACACATTTTTTTTTTTTGAATCTACATTTGATGAAATATAATTTTTATATTGATTTGGGCCCGGTGATTCCGGAAATGGCACTCAAATTTTTCCATCATCTTATATTGCGATTTTGTGCGATATTAAAAAAATAATACCTTCTCTTAGGTAACTATTTGACACAAAATGAACAACACCTTCAACAAAAAGAATTGCCAAAAATCAACGGTAAATCCTAGCTATATAAGACTTGCACATTTTAATACTAAATCGATTGGGCTACAAAACTGCATAATCAAAAAAAAAAAAACATAAAATAAAAATTTAAGAAAGTTTGTGGGCGTGGCAACTCCATTTTTCTGTGGTAACTACAACTGCTGCCTACTACTTCTAGACATACTGCTGGACCAAGTTTTAAGCTGATATTTAAACTTTTCCAATTTTGGTCACAAAATAGTGTCAAACTTCCCATAGTGCATGTGCTGACTTTTTCTTAATTTTTTCCAACACTGTTTTGTGTTAAGTCCTACAAGATGTTGCGCTTGTTTTGTTGGTATCGCATGAACATCAGGAACAAGCTTTTAAATCTGTCGTATGCAACTTCTTAGGAGAAAGAAAGTCCAAAAATTAAAGGGAAATAGTAGCAAATTTGATACAAAAATATGAAAAAATTAGTGCAAATATGTCCCTGAAGTTGCATTCCTTACATTCCTTACATTGTCACATAAATGTTTTTGTTTGACAAGGTCCTATCGGCTGTGAGTGACGAACAAGGAGAAATGTTTCAAAAAGATACAGCTGAAGTGCAGGTGTGATACAAAGTCAAAAATAATGCTCGATAGATGGCAGAATATTGCTGGTTATTTCTCCGTAAATCTAAAATTGAGTGCAGCGGCAGGCCCAAAGCCAAAAATATTTTCAAATGGCCACTCAGTTGGCTCAGTTTATCCGTTCTGATCATTTTAACTCTGTATGAATTTATTTGATAATGAGTAAATACTGTTTCGTGCCCATGGAAGATATAAAAAGTATATTTATTGCTTAAAATAATAAAAGTTACAAGTTTGCTAAATTTGTTAGCTTTGCATTATAGGATGCATACTATGTACGGCCTCTACTTACAAACATACATACATAGTTCTTATCTGTACATCTTTCTCATTATTTTATTTTCTTGCTTAAGCTGCGCTTCCGATTAACTGGAGAGACACTTATACACGCGGTTTAAAAATTTTCGATTGATACTTTTTTAAAGCAAAAAAAATATAAAAAAATATTCAAGCAAAAATGCGTGGATGCGCGCAACCGAAAAGAGTCAGAAATATTTTAAAATCTACACACAAAATCTTTTGTGCGTCCAAATATTTGGGTACAACTCGTAGTCACACATCAGAGCATGGCATCTACATTTTTTATTTTCATGCCAAATAGACAATGCTAATGGGCCCATCTATCGTAGTTTTATTTCACTAGCGCATGCATGAGTATTGGTGGGACGCAGCAGGCAACGCAACTCGAAGGCGTTGCGTGCGCTTATGGGGAAGAAAGAAGAGGGGGGTGATGTCGTCGTTGCGTATACGCATCGCGGTTGAAAGTGTGAGAAACGAATTGTTGATACATACATACTGACTGACATATGTATGTATGCATATACATATGTATCAGCGAATCGATGATTACCTCATCGCGGAAGCAGCAAAAGCAAACCAGAATAGCAATAAAAAAAAACTTTGAAATATAATAACAACAACATTAAAATACAATACAATACTGCGAACAACTGCAATAACACGCATTACATTATGGGCAACAACAAAATTTTATGCGTAGCTGCTTAGAACGCTTCCAGACATAAGCGTACGCCGCTGTTGTAGCGTTTGTGGTTTTTGTTTTGTCTTCTTTTTTATGCGCAGAACAATGCTGCTGTTTGGCTTTTTGCGATCAGCAACAAATTTAAATAGGCAAAGGTCCCAGAGCTGGATCTAGTACATGGATGGGACTTTTTTTGTCTGGAATGCCCCACCAGCCTTCGAATTTTTTACGTATTTTCATTGTTGTTGTTGGAATATAAGTGCTGTAATTGCCTTTAATATAATTCTTATGGTATTAATAAAAAAAAAATTGTATTTGCCTTAATTCTTAACACATTTTTAATTAATTTTTAACTTTCGCAATAGACTCTTTACGCGAACCACTGTGCGCTGCGGAATGCGTAAGTAGCTGCCGCCGTCGTCGCTCGATCATCAATAGGCCGCATAAAATTTATGCGTTAAAGCGTCTGAAATTCTAATTATTCCTAATTCTACTCTCTATTTTATTACAATCTACATAGACTATAAAAAAAACTAGAAAACAAAAAAATTGCATTTCTATGTATTGGTGCAGCAAACTGGTTGAGCAACATTTTAATTAATAAAAAAAGCAGCGACCGTAATGACGATGATGATAATCATGGTTCTAAATTGTGTTCATTATCTTATTTTAAGTATGTATATAATTTTTGGTCGGGCATGCATAGAAACATACGTATACATATGCATTTCCATACATTAGGGTGGGTCGAATTTTTTTTTTTTTTTGCTAAATCATATAGTATTTTCGGATTCTATGGAAAGTGTAGAAGAAAGCATAGGTCGGGAATAAGTTTCGAGCCTACGCATTTTTAAAAGAAACATTTACTTTTCACAACATTTTACTTTCTTCCTTCATGTCAGTTTTACAACGTATTCGCCGTTTCTTAGAACTTTTGCATACGAAATTTCTATATTGCGGTTTCTGGCATTGTTTTTATTTGTTCATTTATTTATAAGTATTATTTGCAAATACATACATACTTTTCGTTTTGAAACTCTGTTGTTAAACAAACAACATAGCATGCCATTTTTGCATCTGATTGTATGAAAACAAATAAAATTAAAACATTTGTTAAAAGTAAATAGATTTTTTTAGTGATATTTGAAGTAAAAAGATTAACAAACTGTAAAAAGTAAATACATATATAAATAACGGTTTTTGTGCTTAATCACTAAAACTCGACATAAAGCCGTTTACGTCATCGAAATCTCAGCCGTATTGTTACTTTTGGTTAAACGAATGATTTGAGTGATATTTATTTACCCACAGGGCCCGAATCACGGCATCCGCGATCGAATGAAATTCGATTCGAAATTTCCTTTGAGATTACGCATAAGAAACGATTCTTTTCATTAATTGTATTGGAGAGAAAAATGCTGTCACTTTATTTCATTCGATTCGAATCGAGTCTCAGTCGATCACGGATATCGTGATTCGGGCCCAGGACGCTGGATATTTTGAAGTACTACTTTTTTCTAGGTGATCAAGCGAAAATTCAAAAGAAAATTTTTGGATACAAAATTTTGACTACCTTTGTAACAGACAAATTGGTTAATGTCTAAATTTAACATCGACATGATAATAGAAAATTGATTGTTATGAAACTTAATAATTTGCTCGATAAATATCATAAAGAGATTAAAAGTAAGTCCATAGCGACACTTTTATACAAATATTTATTTATTATAAAAATTTAATTTATTCTGTAACAAAAACCGTATAAATCCTAGTTTCAGACTTTGTGCAATGTTTACAAAAATTAACAAACTGTTTTGAAGAAAATGAGCAACACCTTCAACAAAAAAAAATAAGTCCAAAAATCAACGGTAAGTCCTAGCTACTTCAAACTTGCACTAAAATTCAATGGACTGCAAAACTGCATACTCAAAATCTTTCTAATAAATCTAGTTAAAAACATCGAGATTTTTTTGAAAGTTTGTTGATTTTTTGAAATATTGCACAAATTTTGAAACTTGGATTTATACGGATTTTGTTAAAGAATAAGCCATATTTTTATAAAAAAAAATTTAAAAATATAATAATATTGAAATAATAGTGACATATGGGTGTCGTATAATTATTATAGGCACTATATACAGGCAGGTTCCCCATTCAATTTGAATTAAAAGTGATTTTGGTTAAAATTCACTCAGAGGTGAATTGTAGAACCTGCCTGGTACTTGTAACAAAAGGCAAACACATTGTAAAACGGGCGAACATAGAATGAAAAAAATAAAATTTTGTGAAAGGATATACTTTTTTTTTAAAATGCGCGAGCTCGAAACTAATTTCCGGCCCATGTTTCTTCTATACTCTATCTTAGAATTATCTATAGAAACCGAATATGCCATACGATTTGTCGAAAAATTTTCTACCATACAATTTGACCCACCGTAATGTACATATATGTATGTATGTACACGTGCTCATAAAGTTGTTTATGTAAGCTTTTACATATATATACTAGTGCTTGTAATTCTGTTGTTGCGTTACTTCCAGCTGCTAACATTTGTTCTGCTATTCGATTCCAAATAATGGCTGTTGATGATCTTCCGCCTTCGTTGGTGTTGTTGTTGTTGTTGTTACTGGTGCTCTGCTGCGCTGCTTAGAAAATTGTTAAATGTGAAATTCGGTGGCGTAGGTCATACATATTGAGGCCTGTCGATGGATGCGTTGCGTTTTCGATTGCGTAATAAGAACTTGTTGTGATTGAGTTCACGAATTATTGGCTGTCGAATTTGCTTCCGAGTGCTAATGGCTGCATTTTTGAATGTGGACAAGTGAAGGCTGGAACTGAATAATAAATGAATTTTTAAAATTTCTTCTTAGGAGCTCCTGCATATGTGGCTGGATGTAATTCTTCCAATTTTCCAGGGACAGCCAATAGGGATTATCTTTAAAACTTTAACCAAAAAAAACAACATGTTGTAAGCGTAGTAAAGCAAATTTAACTATACTCACTTATTTTTTTTCTTACGTCCTACTGTAATCAATGTACAATGGTTTCAATTTTTCGAGTGTGACATATAAAAAATTAAAAATAATAATTAATATTTGAGTTTTATTTTTATTGCTTAAAAGAATTTGTTATTACTTGATTTTTATTTTTTCGTTCAAAAGATAATAATTATTATTGAGTTTTATTTTTTCACTTAAGAATAATGATTATTCAAAAAACTTAAAAACTATACAACCGAAATTTCTGACGTATCCTTTTCAGAGGTAGCGATACCATAACGAAAGGAATAAGTCTCCAAATTTTCAGGTCAACATTTCAGTTGGTTGCGTTTGTATGGCCATTTAAGTTTTATAAATAATCATTATTTTCAAGTGAAAAAATAAAACTCAATAATAATTATATTCGAGCGAAAAAATAGAAATCATAAAATAATCATTATTTGTGATCGAAAAAATAAAAATTAAATAGTAATAATTTCTGTTGAGCGAAAAAATAAAACTCTGTAATAATGATTACCAACTTTTTAAGCGAAATAAATAAAAATCATAAGATAATGATTAAATGCTGATTTAAATTATTTTACTTATAAGATAACCATCCCTGCAATTTTCATGTGCCTCCGCCCGTTGCAAAGAGATTCAGAAATGTCAGCATATTTTTGCCATGAAAAAGCTTATCATAAACAACCATGCTTGACAATGGAAAGAGGCACACCATCAATTGGAAAAGAAGCTTGACCAAACTTCGCTAAATACTTTTCTCTAAAGTTTCGTGATACATATGTAATCGGATAAAATTATTCTTGAACTTCATGACAAGCACAGAATACTATGATTTTCGAATATGTACTTGGTACATCCACAACTATAATGGGAAAAGTGCCCTTGCCCGGCTAGTTAATGTTCTTGGGGTGACTAAGAATGCAGGAAATGGGTTGGTCGGGGTTGACACAATGATTTTGCATTCGTTACCAAAATTCCAAAAGAAAGTTATGAAATTCCACAAAAAACTGTGACATATTCAATATATGTTCCGCTTGTGAGGGCACTCCTTGCGACAGCTACCACCGCTTCAACTTGGCTTCTTAAACCCACTCAGTCCGGCCCCGTCGCTAAATTCTTCAACGCCTTGCTCGTTTACGCCCACATCGCGACGTAAGAGAACGACGAATCGTCCAAAGACCTCTTCTATGAGCGCTTGGTGTGCACCAACGAGCGCTGTCCCGGTATTGATAGTAAAATTGTTGAAGGCCAGATTGGACAAGGAAAGAATTTTGGTCCCACCGTTGGAAAAAGTCAGCTTTCATGACGAAACATACCATAAACGACAAGCCAAATCGGTTGTAATAGACGGAAGAAATGTTTCCAGTGTTCTAGAAGTACGCACGATTCGAGGACCAAACATTGCCTCAGATCACCACCGTATTACAGACAAGATACGTACTCGCCTCTGTGCAGCAAATGCCAGCATCTTGGCCACTGTTCTCAGAGAGCACACTTCGTCAAACCGATATATATGAGCAGTGAGACCATAGCTCATGTGCACTAAGAGTTTCGTCGAACTCGGAAGAACAACCGTTAAGACGAAGAGTGTCACGTCGCTACAGAGAAACAGACGCCGTCTACAGGCCCAGGCGAGCGTGCGTAACACGAGCTACTTGCATATGTGGGATCGATATTGGGAGCTGCAGAAGATAATATGTAAAGTATGCATTTTCTATAATAAAAAGGGCGAGAGCAAAACACCTGAGTGCGCAGAGTTTGAAATTCTGGCCGGCAGCAAAGAAAATTGGGTTACCTACGGAAAGTTTCATGAGGAGGGCGAGCTCCTGTAAGAACAACCACGGCGACCTAGTGACCGATGACCAGAGCTTGCTAAAATTGATGAGCACTTGCTGATAAATTGTAATGAAGCCACTTGAGAAGATGAACCCAAACCACCATTCGAGGATGACGAAACCACACCCTCCGCCCGACTATGAAGAGGTGGAAACAGCAATTTCACGGCTGAAAAAAACAAATCTGCTGAAACTGCCGGCCTGCTATCTATGATATTCGAGGACGGCGGCGGGTAGTTGATGAACGAATCCTTTTTGAATTGAATATATTAGAGCACAATCCACAAGAAGAGCGATTCTGCTATATGTGTTAAGAAACGCGGAATTAGCCTCTTAAATATCGTTAGAAGGTCTTATCGAGCGTATGGTGTGAAATACTAAATTCGCCATATTGACACACGCCACCCTTATTGCCGATTTGTAAGCCGCCTTCGATAGCACGAAAAGAAGTTGCCTATACGCCGCGAAGCCTGAATTTGGTATCCTTGCGAAACTAATACGGATGTGTAATAGAAGATTGAGAAATACCACTACTACAAAGCTCCAGCCCTGAAACTATTCAAATCGAAACTCGCTGGTGGTTGCAGCGGAAAAGGGAGGCCTCTTCTCCGTTGGAAAGATCAGGTGGAGAGGGTCTTGGCTTCATTTGGCATTTCTAAGCTTTATTGGACTCAACCAAAATCGTTTAGGTGGTTACATCTAGGTTGAGAGATTTGCTTTCTGCTGATGTAGATTTGTTTTTAGCCAAGACACTTGCTGGAAGCGAAACGCTGAAGAGTGATCCAGGATATTAAGCATGGCATTGGTGAAGAAGGGACTCTTTATGTAGACTTATGTATATGCAATACCGACGGGCACTTGATTTGGTCGCTAAAACATTTCAAACAATTGCCCTTGGTTTACGGGAACGAATGGGGAGAATACAGATACAATATACACCATTGGCGCTAAGGTAAACCAAAGTGTCAGAGATGGTGCTGTAATATATTTTTAAATATCATCAATATTGTGTGCCACATTTTTGGACCCCTAGTTGTGATAGTAGAAATTTCGGCGAGTTTTGTCATACCGTGGGAATTTGTTACTGCTAGAGCGTACCTGTTTATTATGAATGTAAGCGCTTCTTAAGGTAAACTTGCTCTGGCTGGCAAGCAAAATATAGCCGTGGAACCAACTTGTGGAAGGACCAACGCCCTGAACTGCGGCAGTTTGTAGGGATCAGAACTGTCGAACACTTTTTCTGCCATTGGTCGACTTTGGCTAAACTGATGCCCGGTTCCACCACCGATTTTAAACTTCTCTGACAGCTTAATAAATTTCAAAATTAAATTTTTAAATTTTTAATTTATTAATTAAATATTCGGTGAAACCGGGCATGAGATAGTGGTACCTTAACCAGTATATATGTATTTGATTGTCGGTTGGAAATAAACTATATAATTGGTTCTATTTAAGGGGAATGGCCGGCTATGAGCTATGCTTCAGCTGCTGCAAATAAATTGTTGCTAATTCTAAAAACAGCAGTGTCCAGTAGCAATGGGTGCATGTTTCCGGGGACATACATACATTTCCTGCAACAACAATGTGAGTGCCACACACCTCCAATTGTGGCACTAATAATAGGCAATAACATTACACATGCGACGGCGCCTTTTAATATGCAACAAATTTTTTGTATAATCCTAAAATTTCGACACATAAAACTGGTAAATTTCAAATGAAAAAAGTAATGAAGGTGGCAAAGGTATTTACTAAGTAAAATAAATGAAAGGAAAGAAGAAATTGTCGAATGAAACGCAACTTTGCAATAAAACCTATGAGGAAATTGTAATTCATTGCATACAAGGAACCGAATATGTACGAAGACAAGTGGGAAGGGAAGGGGCGAATGGTATGCAAACGAACATGAAATCTTGGTATGCATACAATTTTGCATTGAAAGGAAAAGGCTTTGATAATACGCAGGGGGAATGTAGGCGCACGCACCATCCACCAAGTTTGTGGGAGTGTACATTAGGGTGGATCGACAAAAAAAGTTGTTCCAGTCCACCCCTAGGATTAAAGATATTTTGAAGGCGATCGCAAAAAATTTTTTTTTTTTGCCTCCCCCCCCATGGGCTATTTACTTTTTTTGACACTACGTCGCCATTTTAAATCCGATTTTAATGGGCCGTACACCGTTGTTCATGGCTTGGAAGCCGCCACAATTCTTACCTTAATCATTTTTTACTCCGAGTTCAAATTCTAGTAGTGACTGTCGGTATCTCGTTTCACATCATACCTAAATTCCAATTTTTTTTAGTCTGTC
>JAPVRG010287824.1:0-10149 GCA_029783565.1 Rhagoletis cerasi
CTACGCCCACTTTTCATATAACGGTAAATTTTAGATACATGGAAACTTCGATATTTCAAAATTTAGAAACGGTACTTTACTCAAGATTGGTATTCGCAACAATCTCTTAACAAGAAATAAGATTTTTATTGACGGTAGGAAAATGAGCGTAACACCGCCAACTTATGACTAATTAAGTTTGTCTCGGTAACCGCTTTATAGATTTCTACCAAACACTGCTAAACTATTTCTCTAAGTTTAACTCAGAATATTGTCGAAAATGTTTGAAATGGGGAAAAACCACCCCTGTTTACCACGTAACAGTAGGTTTCAGCATCGTAAAAAAACGATGTTTCATACGTGCGCCGGGTATTTAATGTTCGGTTTCACCCGAACTTAGCCTTCTTTACTTGTTTTGTATCCTTTTTTCGCTGGCATTTTTTGTAATTGCTTGCTTTGCTTTCTATTTTGTAGCCATCTACCAGCGTTCGGCTAATATTTGCGTTGATTTTAATTATTTGCTTCAGAGACACAAACAAGCAAACGTACATATATTTGCTCAAATTTTTGTTTACTCATTAATTACTTTAGTTTTTGTTAGTACTGTGATTTATTGGATGTATGTTTGTGTTGCTTTTGTTGTTGTTACTGCTTACTGCTGCTTTAATCATTATCTATTATAACAAATTTCAATTATGCTACTAGAACAATGCTTTCCATTATTCATTATACATGAGTTCACATAAATTTCTCTCAGCCTATAATGCTTTTTGTTTGCTCAGCTATATATTTTTTGTGTTTTAGTTTTAATGTTTAAGTAAATATATAGTTTGTTGCCTTCAGTTTGTAGTTGATTTATGATTTTATTCAATTAGTATCTCATTACAAAGTCATTATTTTTTTAGGTATGCAGGTTTTTGTTTAATTTATTCTACTCACTTTTTAATAAATTTTTTTTTTCGTTTACTTCAATTGGCAACAGTTGCAAATTTATGCCTATTAATTAACACCGCAATAAATTTGCAATTCTTCTTGGCACTAAAGCCACAAATTTGCCAGAGCTCCAATTTAATTTAAAATCCACTTTACTTAATTTAGTTTTGTAGTTTATTATTTTTTTCTTTTTTTTAAATGCTAAGACCCGTACTAATATTAGTTTAATACTTTTATTTAATTAATTTTCATATAAACATAGTGTTTGTAAATATTATCCTTCAATTTAAGTTTTCACCCACTTAGAAATGATATATGTATGTATTTTTAACTTCTTTTTTTGTTTTACAATGTACTTTTACTTACTTGTATATTTGGCATTCGTTCAAAAAATTTAGCAAAAAGTCGCCTAAGTTCAGCACTACAATTAGTCCATTAAAGTGGTTGAAAATCCTCAATGCATACATATATGCAGACACACATGCAGGCATACATACGCACATACATAGGTATGTACATAGCACGTGAATAGTTAAAATGCGTAAGTGAACTCAATTCTGTCTGGTATGCAGGAATGCCCGACCCAGCATCGCTATACAATGGTCTGTTAAGCCCGGGGTGTAATCAAACAATTTTTATTTTTCGTAGTGTCCTTAATTATGACTAAGCTTGTAACCAGCGCATCGTAGTCTAACCGCGCCGCGGGAGCAGAAGATTTGCCTGCTTTGCCGACGGGACGTCGTTAGGAGTGGCCCGAAGTGCTCCACTGATTCAAATTAGGAAAGTTCTTTACACTATCTTCAACTACATTAACCAAGGTGGTCCACCTATTACATTTCACCACACGAGGGCACCTCACAATAAAACTGGCTTAGTGACAATTACATAGACACAATAAAGCACCTTCAGCGACTGCCGACCCCTTTTTCATCATCCTAAGATAAAACCCCTTAAGAGAGCATAAGTTTTATGGCGCCCAATTCCAGTGGTCAACTCAGTGAGAGTGGACGAAATTAATTAGTAAAAACGTTGCGTAAGCTCTACCATCAGCTACCACCTCTGCATAGTTGTGTCATGCAGAGTCACTACGAATTGTAGCGCCTTTGCTTTTGTCATTTGGAAAACTCCAGAGAAGTTTTTGGGAAATTCTTCAAGCAAGTTGAGTATTGGGGCTATTTATTTACTTTGAAATTTGGGTAGGCAACTGCCACCAATGGTAACTATCAGGCATGATCCGCAAAACGTACGATTTGAAATTGGTGCGAATTACAAAACCTTTTTCGGAAATTTTTTAACAAAAAGGCAAAAATTTGTAAATAAATTGCTACTATCACCAATATCTGTACCAATGGTGGGTCCATGCAGGCTTACGCCAAACACTTCTAAGCACACAATTGTACCCTTCTACTCACTAAAGTTTCAAAATTTATAAAAACAATCAACTAATTACAAATCATCAATTTAATCCATTTTAAATTTAACTACTTTCGTTACAGACGTTCGAAATCATTTTGCAAAATAGCACCGCTTTTAAATCGTGCGATTTTCAAAACAGGCTTATATACTTATATACCACCACTGTATGCTGAAAGTCATATAGAGCGCTAACGGGTTTTAGCGTCGTAGCTTTTGCCGTTGAGAAGAGTTTTGGCAGATACATGAAGACAGTTGAGCATGGTTTGAGGTGCCAGAATTTTATTACTTCAACAAGTTCGGCTATTTAATGTTTGAGAAGTGCACGCAATCTCTCATCATATGCAGTTTTTTTGCATATATTTGTGTATACATATGCGGTTCAGGTCCAGTTGGGTACCAGTTGGTTAGGGGTGTAGCTTACATTTAGGCCATAGGTGTTGTTGGTAGCCCAAAAAGCGAGTAATAGTCCTAGTCCGTGGCCGCATTTTTTATTGAGATTATAAATATGTTTCTCACCAAGCAGACGTTAAGCTGATATACAATCTTGTAGACTGAATAAACAAATTTGTACAAAACTTAAACTCAAACTCAAATTGTTCTTAAACCTAAATGCTCATTATGATTTCGGAATTGACTACCACATATGTGTAGATACTAGTATTGCATTTTACAATACCCTGAGTCTCCCTAATCAAGTTTTACTTTCCTTGAGACTAGTCACAAAGTATTTAAAAGGAATCGAACATTGTGAAAATATTCTAGGACTAAACTTCTCTAACCTGGCAATGAAAACAGGAGGGTAATAAACTATAGTCATTCTATATGCGGTGACCAATGCGCCACGGCACAAAGAGAGGGAACTTCGGTTAACCAGTAGCGGCGGCTGCAAAAGGGTGCGTGCCTTGGAGTACGCCTTGTATAAGACCCATTTTCTCTGATGACGACCACAACAAACGTTTAGAGAACTACAATTTGGTTACACCTGGTTTGTGTCTCTTCCCGACTGGTTGATGTTCTAAAGAAGACTAAAACTGACGTCATCCAAGAAACCAACGCCAACGCCGTAATAAGAAAAAGACAAGGCTCTCTGCTATTAGCACTTAGAGCAAATCCTGTCTCAATATACTAACCGCTCTTGGTGATTTTAATGCCAGGGTGGGCATGCAAGGGCTCTTTGATCCCGGCGTCAGATAATCCAGCCTCCACGACGAAACAGCGACGTTAACGGACAGAGCCCGATCTTCGTCCAGGCCCGATACATTAGAGTAGATGCCTGTGTGTACACTCCGAAGGCCAAATATCGTCTCGGGGCACCATCTTTCTGCAGCCAAGATATTCACAGACCTCTGTGCCCCAAAATATGTGCACCCTACAAGGAAAGAAAAGCTCAATTTTGAAAATCTGCAATCGCAGCAGATTGACCAGGTAAATCCACCATATACCAGGTAAAACCCAAGAAAAAACCTACGATACGACAGCTCGAAAAGGAGTTGCCTTTAAACCGCGATGTCTGAATAAGGTATCCCTGCGGACCTAATGTGTCGGGGTAAAATAATGTTGAGCAACACCACAAGCTCCATTAGCATTGGGAACAACCTCACTGAGCCGTTTGATATCGATCGAAATTTCAGAAAAGGCGACTACCTCTCGTGTAGAAGTAAAATTGTTTACAAGAACGCTAAATTACTGGCTTATGCCGATGACATCCACATCATTGTCTCAACAAACGCAACGTCTATTCCTGCCGTCTCAAAATTAAATGGAGAAGAAAAGCGAAAGCCCTGAAATCCAATGAGTACTATAGTGAAAAATTTTGCAATAAAGTCCTCACAAGAAGACACCTCCTAAGCGTTGGAAAGGACTTGCCTTCAATTGAAGAAGAGAAACCACTTGCGTGCTTTGCAATTTCGGCCAAAATCGCTCAGGCGGCTACAAACCAAAACATCCGTTTGCGAAAAGAAATAACGAAAAAGCAAAAATCTATTGTGGTCGCTAGGTCCGCCGTTCCGTTGATCCAATTCTGCTGACTGATCCCGGGACCAGTTACAGAAAGATACTGCAGTCTTGTTAATAATTTTGCGAAATTTTGCTTAAGAAATATTGAAATTCGTAATGATTAAGCCCAAATTAATGGAGGATAATATTTAACACCGACACACGCAGGTAATTTGCTTTTGTATTTTTTAAAATTTTCAACAAATATAAAAATAAATAGGATATCTAAGATATTCATAACTCGTACATCTCATCTCTTTGCTATGAAAGTAAATCCTACTACAACTTATCACTACTAATTTACTCTTTTTTCTTATTCGGTTTGAGTGTATAAGCTTTATGCAGTTAAAAATAAATGCAGTACTCAAGTGTCCACTTCGCATATTACTTAAGTACTTAGTCTTCTACGCAGCCTAGCAGAGTAATTACCTAATTTTGTGCTCGGCCAGTTATAATTATTCAGATTTTTGCAAAGACATATCTCTTATTTTTTTATTTTAATTGATACACGTTTTGCTACTTAAAGCGAATGGATGAAAATGTGCTTAGAGCAATGTATGGATGCATGTATGTATGTATTTTTAGATGTATGCATGCACATATTTTCCAACTCTACATACACAGTATCTCTACATTCCTTTTGCTAAATTCACGCAGCATAATAGGTAATCGTAAAAGCAGCAATGCTGCATGCGTGTCTAACTGCTTATTCTTACATATTTAAGCCTCCGAGAAATACTCGTATGTATGTACGTTAGACTGTCTCAAAAACCAAAGTTTTTTTTTTGACGCTACCCCCTCATTTTATTGGTTTTATCTTGAAATGTATCCGAATAAAATTTTATGCAATTCGGACCACGGCAACCCGTGACGACTTGCAGTCAAAGTTATCAGAATAAGCTTGGTGCAGTTCGCGTGTTTTGTTAATTTACTCATTTTACTTCTGTACAAGACGGTATTACTATATTCCCTGCAGTATTCGGACATAATATTTAGTAAATCTGCGTTTTTGGGGTTTACCCTGTATTCAGGATTTTTTCCAAAGAACCATAAATTATTACATATTTCCAAAAGTTTACACAAAATATGGAAATATGGATATCAAATTAAAGAAGAAGAAGAAGAAGAAGAAGAAACAAGCATCGAGCATGTCAAAAATGTCCTTTAAAAATATTATCCTTCAATATTTTAAAATTTTAATGATTTTTGAAGAATCTCAGTTTAATTAAAATCCTATGAATATCTATAAAGATATTAAAGGATAAAAATTTTAAAGGATAAACATTTTAAAAGAAATTTTCAAATTTTTGAAATTGTTCCTTAATCTACTCGAGAGGACATGTCAAACACCAAAACACTTTATTTAGTTTATTTAATGTTAATTTTTCTTAAAGGAGGAAAATAATTTGTTATAAAAGTTTAATTTACAGCCAGGCTCCCATTTCCGAAATCGCAAAAATTTTGCGTTTTACTTTTCAAACCGCATAATTGCGTGCTCTCACAATCGTATATCGCAAAATTTTCACGGTTTCAAATCGGAAACTTTCGACTTAGTGGAATGAAAGGTAAATGACGTCGCACGCTTAAATAACCGATTTATAAAAGCTTGTACAATTTTTATTTATTGAAAGAAATTCTTAAGATACACTTCTCGTACTTAAATATAAAAATTAGGTTTAATTTATTTTTTAATTAAATATTTACGGACCACACCTCAAATTTTTCTACAGAGAAATTGCCGAAAAAACAACTGTGCGATTTGATTCAGTCGATAAGTCGATTAACTATGCCAAATAATCGGTATGTAATACCAGAAACATAGTAAAGATTGGAACTTATCGATAACAAAAATTTGCGAACTCAGGAGCACCCAAAAATAAAAACGTACGATTTTCAGGAAAACGCAAAAAGCAAAAGTAATTGAAAATGGGATCCCGGCTGCTAATTATTTAATATTCATCATACGCCCTGTCAGACGAATTAAAAAATGTTTTACAATTGCAAATTTTCAGGACATACACACATTATTCAACTAGAAAACATATCGTTTTGCAAGCTTGTAATACACGCGTATAAAGGCCATGTATTCTTTCCATTAATTACTTTTTTCGATGTCCTTGCTAGAAATCCTTCCTTCCTATTAAAAATTTAAAGATGCAGATTTACTAGAAATGCCTTCAAATATGGGAAAAATATCGAATTTATTGCATTTCCAAAGTTTCATGGACGAATTGCCAGCGTAAATTCAAGTTATTAACTAAAACTTCAACTAAAAGTCGGCAAGGGTTATCCTTATCGTATGGCTTTAAAACTTCATATATATGTGATTTAGGCTAAAAAGCACAAGTATAGAGGTATGCATATAAAAATTTGCAAACAAGTTTTTTCCATATATTCTTGGGACAGTCTAATGTACGTACATACATTTCTACTTGGCATTCATTTTGTTTTGACATTCAAGTTACTAAAGATGTTTTGACCTTCTCAAGCAACCAGCGGCGCTAAAAATTTACCGCAGGCTGAGTGATATTTAACATCAACACTTGGAGACTGTAAGCGCTAATTTCGAAAAAAAAAACAAAAAAAAAGGAATGCGAACTTTGTTTATGGAAAATACGCGCGCACGCCTCGCTGCTTTAGTTTACAAAAAAATTCATAGCATTGGCGCGCTGCTCTGTGTTTCAAGTTAGTCAAGTGGAGGACTGTTGCTGGCTGAAGAATTTGGACAGCTTGCAATCGTAAGTATTTACTTGCAGCCTATGTGTGTATGTATGTAGGTGTGATTTATTTTACTTTAGTTACTAAATTTTCTTAGATTGCGTTTTGCTTTTTTTCTGCTACTTTTCATATTCATAGTTGTTTTTCTATACATTCGCTTAGCATACTAATTACAAGTGAACTTACTTACATGCACATTATCATTTTGCTATGCTTCAAAGCCTAAATATATTCATTTATGTATGTATATGTATCTACCCACTCCCTAGAATTCACTTAGTTATGTATTTTGGCTTTCAAAGCCTAAACAAACGATTGTTGCTTGCACGCCACATCGCTTGCCCACCGCCCGTTTGCCGCCAACAACAGCTTTTTATTCTCGCACAAAAACAAATTCATTATAATGATTCCATCGATTCTCCTCTGTATCCACACCTGGCTTGGGTTCCGCCACAGAGCCGGCTGTGCCCGAACCACAACTGCCCGCCAAACGGAAGCCACGCTCATGCAGCATATCGAATGCTTGTTCAATAAAACAATGCTTGAGGAAGAAGCGTGATGTATAGCGATCTGGGCCACCATGATCGGGATCGCGTGACTCATTTAAGGTATCGCCGAAGATTTCGCGACATAACGCAACGCGCCCACAGACGAGAATGCGCGATAGTTTGCGGAACTTAACATCGGCCAGACCGTCTTTACCGAATTGGAAGCTGCCTCGATAGCCAATGGTGATGCAACCAGGTGGACGTATGTCGCTGCCGCTGCGCAAACACTCCAACATGCCGGTCAATTTGAAGTATTCCGCTTCGCGTTGCAGGCGCTGTCGTTCGCGAAAGCCCTCCGGCAGGCTGAGTTGCTTGTCGCGCAAGTAGTCTAATATGTAGCGGAAGAGTACGCCGTCGCGATCGAGAAAATAGCGTCCTTTGTTATCCTTGACCAGCGCATCTGGATTACTGAAGAGTTCGTGTAGGTGTGAGCACTTCTCCTGCAGCAATGTGGCCAGTACGGTGGTGTAATGCACGCCACCAACATTCAGTTCAATAACTTCGGTCATATCGAATGGAGTTTGGAGGTGAGCTTGGCGCTTTTGTTTTATAAAGAAGCACTGCCGTGGCTGTTGGTAGCAAACTTTTTGCAATTGGGCACTGTTGTGTTAACTTCACTTGCCACTGGTGTTTGTATAAGTAAATTTTTGAAGAGCATATGCGTCGAGTACCCCGTTCCCTTCGCCTTCACTTTCGGACAAACAGTTTTATCCTTAACAAATTTATTTCATTGTATATCTTTCTCTTATCAGCTTAACACAAACACGCGTGTAGCCTTGCAAATGGTAAGTAGCAACCTCGCGAGTTTATCTTCAAAATCAAAATTATTAAAAGAGTTATTCGTTATAAGTTTCCCGTTTATTCGGCTGCAGCCTCTCGCTGTTCAGCGCTTACTGTTCGCTTTTGTATCTACACTCGCGCCTTAAATATGTGCTGATTTTTCTTTTATTACTTCGTGCTTACTGCCTTACATCGCGCTGTTGAGCTGTTTGGGCTATGAAAAATGATTTTAGCGGAATTTAACTTTTATTGTTAATTTACTTTTTACTGCCAGCTTTTAATAATCTGCCATCTTTTTTATATATTTTAATTATTTTAATTATATGTATTTAAACTCTTCTTGTATCCAGTAAGCGTATGCCAACTAAAGCGTCTACCAACGTTGGACTCTCGTGCTGAACTGAATCGAAAATATTGTAAACTGGACCATCTGCTGGCTTTGCGATACGTACATATGTAGATGCGCCAAATGTAATGTACCTCATATTCATATCCATAACACTTAGACACACACCTCTTGCAGAACATCTCCGCGCTTTATTGAAAATGCGTCTGCTCATTGTGTCACACAGTGCGTATACGTAACGTCTGCGGAGAGCAAAGGCCATTGCAAAAACATTTTGAAAGCGCGCTCTCTACGCTCACAAATTTGTGCAACTGAACACTACGCTGAATCACAGTTGCCACTTTGGTAAAATGTTACCAAAATTGGTAAGTTTTGGAAATTTTTCTTTCGTAATTTGATAACTCCGGCAAATTTGGGAAAAATATAATTTTAAAATTCACCATGAAAAAATTCTGTTTACTACAAATTATTCCATATATCCCAGACACCGATTTAATAAAATTCTCATAAAAGGTTTTAAAACAATCAACACACATTTTATTTATTTATTTATTTATTTATTTATTCATATCTACTTAAACACTAAAAACGTATTTCGATAACACACATGAACTCGCTATCGGAACAAATCTCTTTTTGACACCAACATTTGAAAAATGAGTTTTGAGCAACGCCCTCTATAAAGCGGCCTCTGTTTGCGGCATGTAGTGAAATACTAGCCGATATTTTAGTGTCAATTTGTGGAATAGTGAAGCTGTTCTTGTATAAAACGAGATTTATTTTCATGCATAGCAGTCTCGTCTTTCTTAATACTCTTGCACAAGATTGATCCAAAAAGTTTGGCCTTTTAAATTAAAAAAAAAAATACCATATAAAAAATGAATATTATTTAGTTTTTAATTCTTATATGTTTCTAAATGAGAAAAAAATTAAGTGCGCCTCAGCTACACTATCGAAGTGAAACTTATGTCACATATCTAGTTTGTGTCATAGTCAATACCTGTAGTTCGTTGGTTTGAAATTTTGAATAAAAAGACAGGCTAGTTAATATAATGTTATATGATTATTTAATCCACAGCATCGCATATCATACCTAATAATAAATATAATCGATAAAAATATCGATTAATATATCGATAACAATACCGATTATTATATAGAAACCACTATCGAAAAATGTATCGATATATATAAAGACTGCAAAATAGATAACTTAAACGATAAATATATCGATAACAGTATCCACTATTATATCGATAGAAATATCGATAACAATATCGATTATTATATCGAAAACAATATCAATAAATATTATGATTGAAAAATCGATAAATTTATCGATAAATATATCGATTACATGCTACCCCTCTCTCGTTTTTTCCTACTCCGAATCTGTCGCGTTTTCGTTTCTCTCCCATGTCTCCTTCCGTCCGA
>JAPVRG010287824.1:14620-28520 GCA_029783565.1 Rhagoletis cerasi
TCTGCCTTTGGGCATAGATACGTACATTGCCACACAGATGGTTAACGGATAGGTGAAAGTTCGGCTACTAGTATTTATGGACCAGGACACAAACTTTAAATTGCGACAAATTAAACCTTGAAAAAGGATTACAGGCTGCGTTTTCGTTAGTCTTCAAACAAGCAAGCGCGGTTGCTAACACCAGGCGCCCAATTGCATGCTATGTAATGTTGCATGTGCAAAAATTCCCTTTATTATATTTATGAAATTTTTACACCTGCACTTCTCAACTGCAACTTTCTTATGTTATAATTTTATGGCATTTCAAAGTATACTCGGCCTAGTCTGATGCATCCTCCGGACAATGCTGCCGGAGTTTTTTCGGGACTATGCTTGTGCTTGGCTTACAACCATGCAGAGGCGGTACTTACCTATAGTTACCATTGGCCACAGTGCCTACCCACTGGAATAATTTTTTTTATATATAAATGCATGCATGCAAACATAGTGGACTCCCCTCTCACTGAGTTATTCAACAAGCTTTTTAAAGACTGTTTTCAGACTAGAGGTAACACTGTTATAAGTGTCAGGCCACTACGGCCGACGAGTCAGCTGGATCGAAACCATTTGGTAGTCTCAGTTGGCCTTCCTCGAGTACCATTTATACTGAGTGCATAAACTCAAAGCGCAGTAAGTACTCGGAGCAGGGTCTTTAATAGGCCAAGGATATTAATTTGTTAAAGATTGCAGATAACATTTTTTTTGTTTATATCTAACCGAAAGTGGTTTGGCCATTCAGGTTTAGGGACTCTCCTTAGGTCAAGCAAAGAACTTTCAGGCCGCAGTGTGCTGCTATTCTGTTACCAATTACAAATAACTAACCAAAAAAACTATTTAGACATGACTGAAAACTGCATAAAAAGTTAGAACACAAGCTCAGTTCTTTCAGAGAAATTAGCTAACTCTTTTATTTATGGTAAAATTAAAAAAAATAGTCTAATGTTCAATAGAGATAAAACCAGGTACAATCATGTAGGCTTAGGTTTACGATGTAGTGGCCGTCTTCATCCGAAACCGAGATGATGACACACATTGTCCTGAGAACCCGTTGTGATACCGTTTTGACTCGTAGTTGATTCTGACCGAATACCACTGGTGTTAATACAAGTGAATCCCCACATCGCATGATGTGCGTTAACATCGGTCCGATTGAGATAGAAAACTTTCTAGCGTTGACCTTTTCACCACGTCCCATATAGGCTTCCCCTGAGCTTCCAAGCACATGCTCACAGTATCTTTATTGCTGGTTCTTCACTTTGAAATAGACGGCAGAACTTATTCTAAAAACTTTGCGTTTAACAACCCAGGGTTCCCATACAAAAACGTGCTCGTTTTTAATAAGGCGCAGAAGTAGAATGACTTAAACAGCCTCAGAGCGCTGAAGGTTAATCTGTACCATCTCCATCGTTCTTTAGCGTATCTATGTCCTCCGCCTCTATTTTTTTTCGCTTGTTGTCTGTGGCTACTTCGAAGATAGTACGTAAGTGTACTTCGCCTACGATGACAGAATTTGTTTCTCGGAGGATAAGATATGTGCCGATGTAGCCGGATACGAATTGCATGTCGCTCTCTGTTTCCGAAGTCGAATCTGGAGCCGTTGCCGGGGTGGTTTTAATAGGTCCGCGATTCAGTTTCGCTGCGTCTGTGCCTGTTATGCAAGGGCCGTAAGAAAGTGGCAGAATATAGCGTAAGGATCCGATTTTTGTCGACACCACCACCGCGGTTGGTTTAGTGAGGGTTATGTTTTTGAAGTACGAATCGCCAGACGTCCGCAGTAAAGTTGCCGTCGACTAGGTGGTCCTCGGGAACTTTCTCAAAGGCCGTCGCATCCCTGAAAAGGTTTGCGGAGCGGAATTTTTGGAATTCCTGTGCCTCTTTGGAGGCCGCATCGATAGGTTGTGAGGACTCTGGCACGAGAGATACCCTTCGCTTACTCTACCATTTTTTTCTGTTACTTGGGATCAGGAATCTTCCCGAACCTTTTTAGGATGTTTTAAGTTGATCTTCGGACCTTTTTCGCTCCGACAGGAGGGTGAGTATCCTTTATTCGCCTTAAATCGCCATGGACGAGTGTCAAGATTCTTGCCTTTTTGAAGGATACCGCTTAAAGAAATTTTTACCGAGTTGAGGGTTCTTTTGTGAGTCGGTTATTATAAAATGAAACTCATATTAATAACTTTCTTCCTTACCATTTTCTTCAACCTATCACTGCTTGTTTTGTAATAGCATTTGATTACAGCAATTGGTACATAAAACCTTGTTAAACTTGAACGACGTACGTTTATGCATATCTACATAATTTCGACTGTGAGTACGCTATGTGCACTGTGAAGTGGCTAATCATTACTACATACACGCGTTAGGTTAGTATCATCATCTATCAGTGTGCTGAATTCAGAGCTGATCGGAATTTGACGTTTGACGATTTCGAAAAGGCTTTCGATGGTGTTCATAGAGATTGCTTTAGGACAGCTCTGTGTAGAGGCGTTCCCGAAAATGTCGTCGCTGTTATTAAATCTACATTCGATGGAGCTAGGTTTCGTGTACTTCACAAAGGAAAGCTTTCAGAGACGCTGGAAGCTTGCAGCAGGGTTCAACACGTTTGCACACTTTCACCTCTTCTATTTATATCTGTGTATTGAAGATGTGTTGGATGCTGCCATGAGGCCACTCCCCGACTGCGGAGTTCGCTGTTCACTGCAGCACATTGACAGCTGATAGACATGTGTAATTTTTGAATCCACTCAATTTACGTTCAAATCGTATATAATCTTAAACTATTTAATTTTAAATTATCTTAACCGAAAATCCAGCTAATACGAGTACATCCAATTTTATTGTTTATGCAAATACAAAGTCCAATTGCAATAATGCTAAATAACTGTTTGCTTGTTTTAGACATCTACTTATCTACACCATTAAATTCTCCATAAATCTTCCTCAAGTGGTGCATAAATCAATCTTCTGTATTTAGCATACAAAACGTGAATGCGCAAGTGAGCGCAAATGCAAATGCAAACGTAAATATAAATTCAGGCTAGCAAGCGGTATAGGTACTCGTACATACATACATACGTCAAAAGTGCTTACGGAAGAGCGATGCCAATTGCATGCCAGGCAGCAACGATAAGCAGTTGCAACGCAACATAAAGCTGGCGCAAGAACATATTTACAAGTGTATGCATGAATATATGTATGTAGTATGTCTACCCGGCAGAAAAAATGCATTGATAAAAAATAACCAACTTCTAGTTAGCTTGTTTGCGGGATTTCCGGAAAATAATAAACATGTAGTTAGCTATGAAAAACTAACTGCAAGTGAGTTGCAAATTCATGCAGGAGTAATGCAGACGTAATGGGGAGTTTCTTTTATTTAAACAAGTTTCTATTTAAATATCCCCATACAAAAATTACTTTGAATAAACCTTTTTTCTGCACTTCACAGATGCTTTTTCGAATTCAGAAGAAATAAAATGAAGATCGAAATCTCATTTTATCATTTCGATGTTATGTCTGATGGAATTCGAATATAGGACCGCCTACAACAGAATATGTAAACAAATAAAAAATATGTAATGTTAAATAAATAAACATGTAAAAAAATTTAAACACGTTTTTTTCTTATTTAAATTTTATGTCCAAAAGTAGTTGTTTACAAGTTAGACTACCCATCGCCATAAAAATTTAGTTAGCTTTTCCCAAAGAAAATATACAGATAAAAGTGACCTTTAGTTCATTCCAAATCAGCTTCTAGTTAATTTAAAGTTAGATTCATTTTCTACAGGGTATAGTTGCATATGTAAATATACGATTAGATATATGTAAGTGTGAATGCATATTGCGTATTTATGTTCCAGAAATCGTCTTGTCTGTTGATCCTCAAGTTCAACCCCGAGCATGTATTGTTATTGGCACATACATACATACATACACACATACACACATGTACATGTGCATCGAAGCTCGATGGCTACCTTTATATTTTCGGACATTGAGCTCATCACTTAAGCACTTCAGCTTCAATTTCAGTTTGCTATGTCCATTCACTTAATCCTGCATGCTGTTGTTGTGATTGTAATTGCTGTAAATTTTCACGTAAACTCTGGATTTGTTTTGTTCTTGATGCCCTGCTGCAAAAGAAGAAATATTAATTTTTATTGAGCGTAGTATGGTTATTGAGTTATCTGAACAACAAGTGACCTAATGTATGTGTGAATATCTGCAGTATTATGAAAGTTGTGCTTTAGTCGTTAAGGACTCTGCTAAATTTAAACTATTTATGCCTGGTAAGAGTAACACAAATTAATCAAAAATCTGTTACTCTGGTTTAAATTAGGTTAGATGAGCAGCTCTGGTAAAAGTTCACTCGGAGCCCGCAAAAGCCCATTGCCGTGTTCAGGAGAGGTTTTGCCCATCCCTTTTCCTAAATATCTTTAACCCATCCTCATTTTCTTGTGAATCCTAGCTGGACACCTAATGGAGCTTCCCTATCCCAATCGAGGCGATTTCTCCGGAGAGCGGCATAGGAAATACTGGATCTGGACTCTCTCTTCCTCATCTCTACAGCTTCTACGGTGCTCCGAGCCTGGCGCATAGAGCGCATCTTCTCTTCAGTATTGCTTTTCCAGTCGAGAACCCAAGTAATTCGCCGCTTTTGGCATTTAAAATGTGCGCCATTGAGTAGTGGAGTTCGAAAATTGATATCTTTAATCACTTCGGGTACAGAAAAAATCCAGTTTCGGAGGCATTAGTCCCCATACCGTTCTTTCTGCCTGTCTTTGCTTGGTCGTCGATTGCAGATTGTACTTATCATAGAAGTATTTCACTAACCATCGAGATGACTAACTAACGACGAGAAAGTAAAAATCATCCTCGTAGGCATTAACTTAGTGGCTTTCAATGTACGAAGTAGCAATTCTTTTAGCAGCGCACTCCCAACAGTCTCTTCATCACATTGAAGAGAAATGAAGAGAGACCGATAGAAACAGCATAATCACAACAAGACATATTAAAAAGTGAAACGCCGAAATTGAATATTACTTTTTAAACAGGAGGCAACCCTCTTCAAAAACCTTAAAAATATTCCGGATGTTAGTCAGAGTTATAGACAAATTTCATTTAAATCGATGCAGCCGTTTCTGGGTGAAGAGAGGTCTCGCATGGTATCGGTTTTTCTTTTCATCAAATTTCAAATCACCCTGTACCGCTAAAAAAGTCATATTTTCAAAAAATAAAACCTCTTTGCACATTTACAGACCAAGCTCCTTAATTTTACATCGTATTTTTGAAATTCGAGCGACCGGTGCAGATTTGATTAAAGTATATATACACAGTTAGATAGATATGACTGTTCGAATAGGTGGCAACCCAAATCAAAAATATTTTCAAACTCTTTCGTTTGACGCTCATATGAAAGTATTTCATATAACTTGGGTATAAGGTAAATAAATGCGACTTTTCAAATAGGTGGCAACCCTTTTAAAAAGTATTTTTAAACTAAAATCTTCGCACATCTCTTTCGTACCACATTGTGATACATATTTCAGTTATCCGATGAATTAAGTTGAAATGATTATTAAACATGTGGCAGCCCTCCTAAATATAGCTAAGGAATAAAGTCGTTCAACCCATTTCGATTGATACCAATATTTTAGTAAGTCATTAAACTGATTAAGAAATTTGAATTCAGTTTTTTAAACCGGTGGCAGCCCTCTGCAAATAAAAAAAATACTCTAAATTTTCAAACCAAAACCTTCTTGAACATCCGTCGTCTGACACCCATATTTTGATACATAGTTCAATTCCCTAATTGTCTTAATTCAAGTTGAATTTGATTTTTGAAACATGCGGCAACCCTTCTAAATATAATTCATAAATAAATTCTTTGGCCGGCGGCAACCCTCTTAAAACGCCTAAAAATAATTTAAATTTTCAAACATTCTTTCGTTTCACACCCATATTTTAATATTTCATATAACTTACGTATATTTTATGTAACTAAATTCCACTTTTCAATCAGCTGGCAACGCTCCTCAAAATTTTTTCAAACTAAAACCATGTGACCCGCAAATCGTGATATATATTGCAATTACCTAATTACCTTAAATTTTGTTGAGTTTGATTTCTCGATAGGTGGCAACCCTCCTTCATGTGGAAATAAAGCCTTTTCAAACACATTTCGATTAATACCCATATTGATTTAACTTATTTAAAAATTTGAATCCAATTTTTTAACAGGTATCAACTTAGTTTGAAAATATAAAAGCTAATTGCATATCTAAAGGCCAAGCCTTTTGATTTGACATATCAATTTTGAAAATCTAACAACCGGTACAGATCTGATTACATTGATTATTAAACAATGTGAATTACATTTTTTAACAGGTGGAAACTCTTTCAATCCCAACTAATTTAAATATGAAAGATAAAACTATTGCGGCATAGTTTTTCGCTTAATGCTAAAATTTTTAGTTCAGGTTTAGCACTTCATTTGATAATGATGATGCAAAAATATAGGGAGGAAGCCAAGATAATAATCAACTTGGCATAAATATACTCGTACATATTTATTGATTCAGAGATGAATCAATTTCTTTATTCCGTAAAACAATTGTTTGTGTGTTAACCGGCGGTACATCTATTCTATTTTGATAATTAATTAATACCAGAGTTGTTTATTTATTCCTAACTCAAAAAAAGAGAAATAAATAACACAGAAATGCAAATAAATTATGCTATCCCATATGTTTCACGTCCATTTTCCTGTTTAATTACTAAATAAATGCTCGCTTAAATCAGCAAAAATATTTGTGCATAAATAAGTACTTTTTTTTGTACCTATGGCTCATTCCACGGATACTATGGAACTAATTTTATAAACTTAATTAAATTTCTTCCCCATATTTAGCGAGAGTTAATGAATACAGAATTACAAAGTTGGTAGCGAAACTACCATAATCTTGTTTATATTCATTAGTTTTCTACGTTAAGGAAAATTCCTAAACTAATGCCGAATAAGAAAAACAGGACTCTCGTTGAAAAAAATAAGGTAACAAAAAAGGCGGGTTAAGACTTTCAAGACCTTAAAAGAAGGTGGTCTTACTGCAGTAAGAATACAATACAGGAATATTAGTTTGAACTAGTTTTATGTCCCCTTGCTTTTCGGCATTACAAAAAATAATTATTAATACTGGTAGTATCCGTCATGAACAAACTATTGGTAATATTTTAACCTGTTCATAATGAAATTATTTTTTACGCCGCTTGCTCAGCCTCAAGTTAGGATGAATAAAAGCAGAATTGAAATAAAAGGACATTGCACAAAAACCTATTTACGTTGAGTATAGGGTGCTCCTTACTCTAGCAATGAAGTTATGGCGATGCCATGTAATATCCAACTAAACGCGCGACGTGAGGTTTATCCCGAGCCATTCTATCGATAATCAAGAAATATTGTCGGTCAAAATTTAACTCAAATTAATGGTAATTGACAAGGATATCAGCTCCAGTGGAGAAATTAATTTCGTTCATATCTTTGGACCTTTAACCCTTTTCACATCTTAATGAAGCTTACTCCTGGACATTTTTTGATCAGAGACTTTTCAATTTCGGCATTAGACGTTGGTGTATCTCCCAGCAAGGACTTCCCTCAAAGTTAAATAATGTGGAAGTACTGCCACTCATACAGGCTATCACACCTCTAAGCTTGACCAAAGATGTTTTAGCAAAGCATAAATCTGCAGCTTATTGATTTAGTTATTTTACACTCCAGTACCAAATAGCACTTAGGTATCACATGTTCATACTTTCACACTCGCCGTTTTTTGTCTTTATTTTTAAAAATACAAAAGATATCTCGAAAATCAGATCCACTTTTTGGCATGTGACAGCGTTCCAAAAAAAAAATTTTAAATCGTCAAAATTCACAAAATATACATCGCATACATGCTAGCAAAGGGTTAAACTTTTAAAACTGGAATTAATTTAAAAATCAGAACCAAAACGACAAAAGCATTCAGCAGAATTCTGATTCCACTTAAAAATTTCTTTATTAGTTCTAGGCCATTGTACCGTAAAGTACCGTATTTCACTAGCATTTTCTTTATTGATTAGGCAGTCGAAATTTCCTGCAGAGTACAGAAAGTATCGGCCCATTCCATTTGTATGGTACATATGTGGTCTTTGTCGATGCTTTTCAGTTGATTGTGATATTGTTAAATTAACACTTATTCCACATAATATATGTATGTATGTATAAAGAAAAGTTGACTCCAACACAAAAAACGAGCACAATGTTGTGAATATTCGATGAAATGTTTATCGTTCGATTTATACGCTTATAAATATACATGTATTTATGTAACACCTACATTAGGCTGTCCCATTTTTGTATGGACATATCTTTTTTTTAGACTTATTTTCGGTCTCACCCCCCAAAAAGTTGAGGTTGGGTACAAAAAGAACTGTGCTAAAATTTTACCCCCCTTGGACCACGGTTACCCTACCCGACTTGCGTTTGAAGTTTGAATGGCTGTAACTCATTCCACATTGCCAAGTTAGCACTCGAAATGCTGTCCATTAGGGCGTCTTATTGTTTATTTTGAAAACATTTCAAGTCTCACCCTCCAAAAAGCAGAGGTTAGGCACAAAAAGAGCTGCCCTAAAGTTTTACGCACCTTGGACCACGCCTTCCTTACCCGAATTGCGTTTGAGTTTTGAATTACGGTAACTCATACCACATGGTGGTCCAATCCCTTTTCTTAATTTTTATTCACTTAATTAGGTAAATTTATTTATTTAATGAGCCTGCAAGGTTTTGGTTTGGATGAGAGTTGAGAATAATAAAAAATAAGGGACACCCTAACCTACATATGTATGTACATAGGTGTTGGCCAAAATAACCACTGCAAACACCGAAAGCTGAGTACTTAGTTTTCATATTAAAAGCACGACTGAGGCAAATTATCGAAGTTGCTTACTTTGTGTGTGGGTAACAGCTAATTGGTTTTAATATAAGTACTTATATGTGCATATAAATTGTGTCTTAGAACGTATCAAGTAGTTATTCAACCGAACCGCTTCACATAAATATATGCATAGAGATATTTGAATTTATATATATTTTGTAGTAATAAGTTTTCTTAAGTATGTATATTAGAGTGGTTCAAAAAAACACTCTTTTTGGAAATTCACAAACGCTACCTCAAAATATTGTTTGGCATAAAAAAAGATACACGTATTTTTTTGTTTTGAAAACAAACCTTTTTTAGAGGTCGCGCTGGTCGTTTTTTCATAAAACAGTAGATGTTCTCAATTTTTTTATTTTCGTGACATGTTAAAGTGCAGCTAAAAATTTTGTTTTTACATGTGATTATTCTAGTATTATTAGAGATTATTCCCTAAATTACATGTCTGTTTTGGACAGTTAGAACGGGCCTGGCGCCTGAAAATATGCTTTCGAGAAGGGAATGCTATAATTAAAACGTTCATACTGAACGTTTTACGCATAACAACGAGATAGAACTCGAAACCAGGATGTTTTTGAGATCGCTGATTACGAATCTGAAGTCAACTTTTCAAAATTAAAAATGGCGGATCCAATATGGCGATCACTTATTTTAAATATGTTTGGATTCTCTCGAAACTTGGTACTCTGGAGTTTCCAGAGTTGCTCACAGAGAGATCACTTTTTTAAAAAATGATTGGATTCTTTCGAAACTTGGTATCCGTTTTAATTTTAGTAATTTTTTAAAAATTTTATAGCCATATTGGAACCGCCATTTTGAATTTTAAAAAACTGATTTCAGATCCGTAATCAGCGACCCCAAAAACTCCCATGTGCCGAGTTTCGAACAAATCCAGTAATTTTTTTTTTTAAATCTATCGCCATTTTGAATCCGGCTTTTTTAATTTAGAAAAACTGACTTCGGATTCCTAATTAGGAAATCCAGAAACCCCCGTAACAAGTTCCAACCCATGAAAATGCTTAAAACGTTCAGTATTAACGTTTTAATTTTAGTATTTTTTTTTTAAAGTGATCGCCATATTGGATCCGCTATTTTGAATTTAAAAAAAATGATTTCAGATCCGTAATCAGCGACCCCAAAATTCGCATGTGATGAGTTTCGAACAAATCCAGTAATTTTTTAAAAAATTGATCGCCATTTTGGATCCACCATTTTGAATTTTGTAAAACTAACTTCAGATTCCTAATTAGAAACCCCAGAAACCCCCCGGTAACAAGTTCCAACTAATACTAATGCGTAAATTGTACAGTATCAAAGTTTTAATTTAAGTAATCTCTTTTCGAAAGCATATTTTCGGACACAAGGCCCATTCTAACTGAACAAGACAGGCATGTAATTAAGGGAATGTTCCCCAAGAATACCAAAGTAATTACACGTAAAAACAATATTTTAACTTGTCAAGAAAATAAAAAAATTGAGAACATCAACGTTTTTATAAAAAACCGACCAGCGCGACCTCTAAAAAAACTTTTTTTTTTTCAAAATAAAAAAATACGTTCCTCTTCTTTTATCACAAATTACAATAATTTGAGGTAGCGTTTATGAAATTCGAAAAAAAAAATTTTTTTGAACTACTCTAATGTATATATAAGAAAGTAAAAAATAAGAAAGGATACAAAATTGTAACCACTTGATGAGTAAGTATTTAATAAAATCAGATTACGTTCTAAATATTATTCAGAAAAGTTTTTTTAATTCAGGCTAAAATTGTACAAACTTAATTTATATACGTAACTGAAAAAGTTAAAAAAATGCCTATATTTTTTATGAAGCAGCTTTGAAACAGCTTACACGTCGTATAATCAATATATAGAGGCCAGCAGGGCACTTCTTCTGAATATCCGAGTACGACAGGTTGTATGAGTAATATTCAGTTATTTTGTTTTAATTACGAGTCCTTTAGTTATTGAAATAAAAAGTTTTCATATCTTAACTAGAAGTACATATCGATGGTCATCTGAAATAACGATACAACTCAAAACTAAAGAAACCTCTTACAACTGTTAAGATGCTTATGACTCTAAATCTTGTCTAATCCATGCCTAATCCTTTCTACTTACTTTAGTAATCTTTAGTACTTAATTTAGTAAGGATTATATATGGATTTGACAAGGTTTATAGACATACGCCTATTAACAGTAGTAAGGGGGTTTTTGACCAGCGATATGTACTATACATAGTGGATACATACATATAATATATACATACCTATTATGTACTTGCTCAGTATATTGTTAAAGAAACCAAACAAAGCGTACATTGAATACGTTTAACTACAACATTTAAAAATATTAAATTTTCTCTACACTTAAAGTGTATTTCAACCATTCATTACATAGAGGCCTTACATTTAGCAATTGCATCGAGTTGGTTTTATTTTCGGGGGAGTAGATATAAATTGTGTTGCTTGAAAGAAAACAGGAAAATTGGAGCAGTAGGTTATTTCCGTTGAATGGCTCTCTCTCAAAGAACTTCCGCTCTCCTAGAAGTACTCTGCTCTCAGCGCATTCAGCAACTAAATCCATTGGCTCATCATCAATATGTGTATGCGAATTGTGTGTTTCAATAGAGATAAACTGTTGAAGCACAAAAGGTCATTCAGCAAACCGTTTTAGTAGTCGGCGATGTCACCATACTATTAAAAACTTTATTTCAAATGATGGTTCCAACAATGGTGTTTTTGATATAAACGCAATGAATAAATTTTTCACTATTTTGAAATGTACTTTTACCTCCCAGGTCGCCAAATTAGTAGCATTTCTAAATAATCGAATTAGGGCAGGTCTTTTCAAAGCAGACCTTATCTGTGGAAGCTGTATTGGGTAATCTTCTAATAGCACTGCCATTCGAAGGCAGGCGATAAGGTGAAAGAAAAAAATCTCCAAAAATGTCGGTGCTTATCTGGGACAGAGCTAAATTTTAAATGTGTCATTATTATTTCCCAATCTTAGGGAAGTTGAATCAGATGACTTTCTAACTCTGGCCATTCCATACAAAATCAACAGGAGTAAAGAATTGAGGACGGTCCCTTTTTTGTAATTTTGCCGATTGGGCAATTAATATATTTAGAGGACCCATTTAAACTTGACAACTTTAAAAGTCCGAAACGACAAAATATTTCATTAAAATTTCGAATGTACAGTTAAAGCTGGATATAGGTTGGCGAGGTACCGCGCCGAATTTTATCGAATTTTAATGAAATTTGATTTGTATCTAATTTTAAATAGAAAAACTTAAATCTGAATGATGGTAATACAAATTTTAATAGTGTTGGCGTGATTGCTAACGCCTGGCGCCTTAATGCATGCTATGTAAAGTTGCATTTGCAAAAATTTCCTTCATTATATTTATGAAATTTTTGCACATGCACTTCTCAACCGCCATGTAATGCAACTTTCTTAAGTTCAAATTTTATGGGAGTTTAAAGTATGCTCGGCATAGTCTTATGCATCTTCCGGACAATGCTTCTGGAGTTTTCTACGGACTCTGCTTGTGCTTGGCTTACAACCATGCAGGGGTGGTAATAATTGATTACCATTGGCCACAGTGCCTGCCCAATACTTTCTAGTCCAATAAATATTTTTTTTATATAAATACATACAAGCAAACATACTGGTCTCCCCTATCACTGAGCTAATCAAATAGAAAGGAACGATTTTTATTACAATCCGACAATGCGTTGCTGTAGTGGGAGTGACAAATGACCAATATAGTATAAAATTTATAGTATTTCTTAGTTATCATGCAAAAGAAATTTTTGCCGCAGCTAAGATATGTTTTTATAATTTCGATTCAGACGTGTTTTAGCGAGAGGTCCGATTCATTTGTGATACTTGAGAGATATGTGGGCAACTAGACGATGAGCCGAGAGGAGGCGATTAATCTTTCTGGCTGGATCCGCACAGATTCCTCCAACAAATTGCCGCAGACAGCTGATGCCCACTTCTGAGAGTCCCTCGGGAGTGTTGAAGAAATGCGCACCGAGGTGTTTAAACAATAATCAAGCGAATGCCGGACAGTTGAGGATGAAGTACTGAGATGATTCCACCTCGTCTTCCATGCAGCTGCGGCAGTAGGGATCCATGTCGATATTGAGTCGCACCGCGTGGGCTTCTATAGGACAATGTCTGGTCAGTACACCTATAAGAACTGAGAGCTGGCAATTAGCTAACTGAAGTAGCTTCCTTGACCGCCTGCGGTCCACAACTGACCAGAAGGATCTTGCAAGTATGCAAGTTGGTGTTTTTTCCCAGCCCTCGCTGAGCCGAATGTAAGCCCATCTGTCCAGGAGAAGACCGCAGGTTGCCAATGGAACTCCTATGCCCTCCCTGTCCGAAGTGATGGCCTCGGGGGTGCCCTGCCCAACCAGTTTATCAGCCTTGCAATTTCCATTTATATCACTGTGCCCTGGGACCCAGATCAGCTTGATCTGGAAGTATTCCGAGGCATTCCCCGACCAGTTTTGAACATACCATTAGTGATGCCAGCGCCCTGATTTCCTCCTGTCTACAGTGTATAATACAGGCGACAATACATTGGTACATATCCAATCGGCTGTCTCTTTTATAGCGGCCACCTCGGCTTGAAAAACGCTGAGGAGACCAGGCGGCCTGAACGTAAGATCTACTGAGAGTTCCTGACAGTAGACACATCCTCCAACTCTCCCTTCCAGCTTCGATTCGTCCGTGAAGATGTTTATTGGACCTCTTCTCCAGAGACTACCCTTCTCCCATTCGTCCCTTGGAGGGATGTGCGTGGAGAAGGATCCTTTTGGGGCCAGCCTCGGATGAGTCCGGTCCATTTCTTCCGCGCTGGGTTGAAAGAGAAGCCAGAGA
>JAPVRG010287848.1:1256-12802 GCA_029783565.1 Rhagoletis cerasi
GGTGCCGTTCAGAATTGTGGTATCACAAAGGACAATCTCAACTTGTCTAAGTGTGCTCCGACTTGCACGGAGCGGCCACCTAACCTAACCTAACCTATTTGTATGTGTTTTGTTGTAGTATGAACTAAATTTTTATAAAAAATTAGCTAAATGAAATTAAAATAAAAGACTTTGCCTATATTGCGAAAAAATCTTCGTAGCATACTTTTGTCGCCCACTGTATGTAAATCCTCATATCATACAAAATATAAATATATACTATATGTAGGTTAGGTTAGCGGGCTGCCTCCATAAATGGAGGCACACTTGGACTCGACTAAGCAGTGTGATGCCCTTAGAAAGGAGATGGAAAAGAGGACATAGGGAGACCGGAAAAAGAGTGCAGGAGAAAGAGGGAGGGGAAGCTACGGGAGAATGACGACACCTATGTCTTTTTATGGGAGAAACGCTCCGTGCTCGCAACGAAGCTATTCAAGCGCCTAATCTCCACTCCCGAGAGCTCATCGGGAGTGTGGAAAAAGTGCGACCCGAGATGCTTAAACCTTAAGCTCGCAAAGGCAGGGCACCAGAGCATCAGGTGTTGAGATGATTCCACCTCATCATCCTCCATACAGCTGGTGCAATAAGGGTTATCGACGACGTTCAACCTTACGCCATGATTGCCAATCACACAGTGAGCAGTATGCACTCCCACCAAGAATGAGAGGTGCAGCTTGCTTAGTCTTACATACTAACTTGTATGCATAAATAAATAGTTTTTCGCAAAGTTAAACGCAACGTATGCCCAAAAAATACACACATGCGATCATATTAAGGAAAAGTGCTTTGTTCGCGATAATTTGCTAAACTGTAAAAATACCAAAATACGGTGGTTTGGTTGCGTTCATTACCCGGTATAGGTACCTAAAATCAGTTGTACGTTTCTTACGGCACGCTGCTTAACGTGCCTGAAGAAAATTGTGTTTTCTGATATAAATTATATCGAAATCGATCTGCGCTCTTTTAGTTGCAGTCACACTTGCAACTTTTTTATTTCCGAAATAGTTGCTCGAAAAGTGACCAAAAGGTTTTTCTAGCTTTGTACACGCGAACATAAGATCTCTTTTTCTCGACAGCGAATTGCGAAGAAGAACCTCCACATCTCATACAACGCAGATAATAAATCCCGTAGTTCTCAGCTACATTATTATTAAGGCCTGTATATATTTATATCCGCATATACATTTGTTATTATTCTTGAATACACACGTATATATTTGCCATTAACAACAAGTAAAGGTCGACTCTTACGTATTTACGGTACAGCTACCTGCTTGCGCTAGCACTTATTTTAAAGAATCACAATACCGATACGTAACACAACCCAAAAGTAGACATTAATTTTGAATACAAATCATTTATGCTTGTTTGCTTTACGTAAGTGAAGTCAACTAACTATTATTTCTATCCCGCATTAGCGGTCTAATTACCAGTTGTTCATAACACTTTTGTATTAAATCATCCTTTGTCAAATCACTCTGATCTCGTAAACTTATAAGTCAAGTTTGTTCGGTACCTTTATCACTTAACTACATATCGGAGTTTCCATCATTTTCTCACGGTCATCATCTAAAGGTTATTTGGTACGTTTACCAGTCACCTTAACATACGTCGAAAGTTCAACTTATTTTTTTATCTCTCTCCAAAGGTTGTTTGGTACGTTTACCAATCACCTTAACCGACGTCGAAGGTTCGACTAATTTTTTCTCTCTCTCTACCAAGGCTGTTTGGTACGTTTTCCAATCACCTTAACATACGTCGAAAGTTCGACTTATCTCTCTCGAGGTTGGTTGGTACGTTTACAAATCACCTTAACATACGTCGAAAGTTCGACTTATTTTTTTATCTCTCTCCAAAGGTTGTTTGGTACGTCTACCAATCACCTTAACATACGTCGAAGGTTCGACTTACTTTTGTTATCTCTCTCTCGAGGTTGTTTGGTACGTTTACCAATCACCTTAACATATGCCGAAGGTTCGACTTACTTTTGTTATCTCTCTCTCGAGGTTGTTTGGTACGTTTACCAATCACCTTAACATACGTCGAAGGTTCGACTTATTTTTTTTATCTCTCTCCCTACCAAGGTTGTTTGGTACGTTTACCACTCACCTCAACAGACGTCGAAGGTTCGACTAGTTAGCGACATATCGCATCTGTTTTCCTGATCTTGAGCTCCAGGAGCTTGCGTTAACATAAGTAAACCCCCTTTTCATTCCAACGACCAACAAAAAAAAAAAAAACCAATAAAATCCCATCTCTCGTCTTTGCCAAAAGTGTCTAGTTGTGAAGAAAATAAAGTTTTCTTGGTTTCATCCAATATTTCTCTGAAGTCATGGCGACTGAATCAGCAGTAATGGTAGATTTTCTTTTCGATTCCAACAATATTATAACTTTCTGTGAACATTTCGAAAAAGAAGATCCGGAAGACCACGCTGATACTTTGCTTGAAATCAAACTTCAGGATCTCAATGCACGATGGGAAAGTTTACAACTCTCATATCGAAAGGTCTGCCTTACTGATGGAAAACATGTTCGTTCCGACTTTAAAGATGAAGCGGGTAACAAATTCCAATTATGTACTGATAGTTTTTATATTTGCAAATCCCATATTCTTGACCAGCTTAAAGTGTTTCAAGGTAACCCAAGTCACCAAGCTAGCACCTCGCGTAACTCTTCTGCTTTCTTCGATAATTCTGCTCCGTGCATCAAAGTCCCACCTTGTGATACCCAGATCTTTTATGGTAGCTATGAGGACTGGCCATCGTTTCGTGATATGTTCACGGCCGTTTACCTCAATCACCCAAAGCTTACCCCTGCTCAAAAACTGTATCAATTACGGAATAAGACTCGTGGAAAGGCTGGTAGTATTGTCAAGCATTACAAATTATGCGACGAAAACTTTTCTCTAGCTTGGGACGCTTTAAGAGCTCGCTTTGAGAACAAGCGCATTTTAATCGACAAGCAACTTAAATTGCTATTTAACCTTCCCTCAGCTAGTTCGGAAAACAGCGAAGCAATCCAGAAAATTCAAAATACAATCAATGATTGCCTCTCGTGCCTTAAATCCCAAGGTGTTTCCGTGAGTGAATGGGACCCTATACTAATCTATTTATGCTCAACGAAGCTATCTGAGGAGACTCTAGCATTATGGGAACAGTCTCTTAAATCCAGGAAAGACCTTCCTAACTGGTCCCAAATGAATGAGTTCCTCACCAGTCGGTATGAAGTAGTTGAACGTTTGCACAGCTATAAAACCACCAAGGCACGAAGCTCGTTACCCCAAAAAGCATCAGCGAAGATTCAGTCTTACCATTCCCAGGAAAAGTTAGTGGCCAAATGCAAATTATGCAGTAACAACCATCCCTTGAAGCTCTGCCCCGAGATTCGAAAACTCTCCGCTCAAGAACGCGGCAAGTTCGTCGAGCAAAATAATTACTGTTCCAACTGTTTGGCCTACAACCACCTTCTCAACAATTGCCAAAGAACGTTTCGATGTCTTCACTGTAAGAAGGCTCATCACACAATGTTGCATATCAAACCAACTTGAAGCTAAGGCACCTGTTAAGAAACCCATGACCCAACAATCCCTGAATTCCACATCTCTGCTGCATACCTAATCTCTCGAACCTTCCTCCAGACATACAAGACATCCCATTTTCAATATAACTGAAGGCACTTACGAGGACTCTCCCACATCCTCGGCTGAAAGTTATCCCCCGTTCAAGCGAATTTTTCGACGAACAATGAGAAGACGCTTCTTCCCCCCGCCCAAGTGCATATGAAGCACCTGGACACTCTCTTTACCTTAAGAGCCTTGATATACCAAGGCTCTCAAAAGTCATTCGTGTCAGAAAAGACTCAAAGACGTCTGCAGCTTTCTACCTATCGAGAAAATTTCTCAATCACCGGAATGGGCGGAACTATCGTTGAAAATACCAATCGAGTCTGCCAACTTACTTTCTTCTCCAAACGTTGCAACGTTAGCATAAACACTAAGGCCATTGTCCTTAAAAAACTCACGAACTTTCTCCCATCGTTCCAACTTCATAAACCAAACCTCTCAGAAATTAAGGACCTAGATCTTGCGGATCCCTATTTCTATACCCCCGGTCCAATTGACCTAGTAATAGGTAGTGACCTGATACCACAAATGCTCCTTCCAGGAGGCAAGCACCAAATTTTTGGAAGTTTCCTTGCTCAAAATACCATTTTTGGATGGTATTTAAGTGGGCCATTGCAATCAATTGAGTGCTCCAGTTTTCACACTCATGTTGTTGAAGACTCAAGCCAAAATCTCAACTCGCAACTTAAACTTTTCTGGGAAACCGAAGAAATCACTGAATCCCATCACCCTTCCGATGCTGATGCATTTTGCGAAAAGTTTTATCAAGACACCACCTACCGGCAGAGTGATGGACGATATGTAGTCAGATTGCCATTTAAATCAGAGTTTCCTTCCGATCTCACTCTCGGTTCATCTCGGTCGCAAGCAATGAAGCAACCGATTCGAATTGAACACACGCTTAATAAAAACCCCAATCTCAAAGAAGAATATAATCGAGTATTAGAAGAGTATCTATCCCTAGACCATATGAAACCAATCCCTCCCTATGGAATCCATGAAGATGGCAAATATTTCTCTTATTATCTCCAACATCATTCAGTCGTTAAACCAGATAGTAAGGCCACCAAAGTTCGTGTGGTATTTAACGCCTCGAAACCTTCAGCGTCGGGAACTTCCCTTAACCACATTCTCCATATCGGCCCCACTTTCCAATCTGATCTCATATTTGTCATTTTGAATTGGCGATTATACAAATATGTCTTCAACGGGGACATACAAAAGATGTACCGCCAAATCCTTCTGCACGAAGAAGATCAACAGTACCACAGAATTCTCTTTCGTAGAAAAAACGAGACTAAACTCACGGACTTTGCCTTTAAAACCGTCACCTTTGGAGTCAATTGCGCTCCATATCTAGCCATTCGAACTTTGCACCAGTTGTCAAACGATTAAAAAATCTCTTATCCTCTTGCCCAAAGAATCCTGACAAAGGAAACTTATGTCGATGATACACTGTCAGGCGGGCACGATATCCCCTCTTGTATAAATGCTCAGACTCAATTAATTCAATGCTTACTCTCAGCTGGTTTCCCCCTGAAGAAAATTACTGCTAGTCACACCGAAATACTCAGTCATATACCAGCTGAAGACTTGCTTGACTCGGATTTTCTTAAATTGGATTGTTTTAGTTCTACTAAATCGCTTGGTATCCGATGGCATGGCTTAAACGATTCTTTTTCATACTCTATCGACCCCATTACATCACAGTTCAGTGCTACAAAGCGGCAAATTTTATCTTCGGTTTCGAAACTTTTTGACCCTGCAGGGTGGCTAGCGCCTATTATTATTCTGGCAAAAATACTCTTGCATCAAATATGGTTAGAAGCCACTGAGTGGGGCGAATGTGTAAAACCTACATCTCTTCAAAAGTTTAACCAATTCATCTCTGACCTACCCAGTATAGAAAAAATGCAAATCCCAAGATGGACAGGATTCTCACCCAATCAAACAGTTCAAATTCATGGATTCTGTGATGCGTCAGAAAAGGCCTTTTGTGCATCAATTTATATCAGAACTCAAGCAAATAATTCCACTTCTTCTCATCTTTTATTCTCAAAAACCAAAGTTGTACCTTTGCAAACAGTAAGTCTTCCGCGGTTAGAACTGTGTGGGACAGTCCATCTATCTAAATGCGTTAAGAATGTTGTAAACCAACTCCCTCTCGGTAAAACAGAAATTTTCTTGTGGTCTGATTCGTTTATAGTCCTTTCATGGCTGGAAAAGCCTCCATGTAGTTAAAAGGTATACGTGGCAAATCGCACTTCGCAAATTATCCAGAATGATGGAAACATTAAGTGGCGACACGTATCCACACACCACAATCCCGCAGATATCGGAACACGAGGCTGCAGGCCACAAGATTTAATTAGTCAACCACTTTGGTGGCATGGACCAGATTGGCTGTTGAAGCCACCCGAGCAATGGCCTGTATCCTTCCGACAGAAGATCCCTCCTTTAGAAGAACGCAAAGTCGAATCATTACATACATTGGAAAACGAACCTGACTTATTAGACCGTTTCTCATCTTGGCCGAAAGCCTTGCGTGTGATTTGTTATATGCAGTGGGTTAAGACACGCCTTATTAAACTAGCGCAAGAAAGGCATTAATCAAATGAGCATTCAAAGCTTTCGAATAAACAACCAATTCCCAAAAAGAGTTCGCTTTTGTCATTAAACCCATTTATAGATCCAAATGGGCTCCTCCGTGTAAATGGCCGCCTGGCAAACTCCTTCCTCCCGTACAATGAGAAATGTCCCATTATTATTCCGGAATCTTCTCGTTTCTGTTTTTTATTTCTTAAATTTTTGCATAATTTTTTGATGCACTCAGAGCACCAACTGATGATCAGGACTGCAAGAAAAGAATATTTTATCCCTAGACTCAAGTCGAAAGTGAAATCTTGCATACGCAACTGCAAAACATGCACTATTTTCAAACAAACCACTCGATCGCAAATCATGGCGGCTTTACCGCCCGAGCGTTCTAACTTCTCCCTGCCTTTCACTTACACCGGACTTGACTTTGCAGGTACTTTCGAAGTCAAATCATCAGCACTCCGAAAATCACCGATGCTCAAAGGATATGTTTGTGTATTCCTTTGTTTTTCGACGAAAGCCATCCACTTAGAGCCGTGTTCAGATCTCTCGACCAAAGCCTTTTAAGCAATATTCTCCCGCTTCGTTGGAATACGTGGTCTTCCACAACGCGTATTTTCCGACAACGGAAAAACTTTGTAGGCGCAAGTCGAGCTTACCGACAAGATTTCAAACAATTCCTCAAAGAGTCATCAGATGACGTACGATCCCAACATTCCCTACATGGTTTTGACTGGCAGTTCTTACCACCAAACGCTCCGCACACGGGCGACCTCTGGGAGGCAGCCGTCAAGAGTTTCAAACTTCATTTCAAACGAATAGCTGGGAGTAATCATTTCACATTTGAAGAGCTCGCCACACTACTGGCTCGGATTGAAGGAGTACTAAACTCTCGACCACTTTCACCCATGTCAGATAATCCTCAAGAGCTTTTAGCCCTAACGCCTGGTCATTTCTTGCGTGGAGCTTGCCTTTGCTGGCACCGCCAGAACCCCAAATAGACAACCTTTCGCTTCAAAATCGCTGGAAGAAATTGAAGCTGTTGCATGAGCAATTTAGTCATCGCTGGAAAGATGAATATCTTAGAGAATTACATCAAAGATATAAGTGGAAACTTCCGCATCAAAATCTAGTCATCGGCGAATTTGTGGTTATTAAAAATGAATTGCTTCCTCCAAATTAATGGCGTTTAGGCCGAATTGAGAGGGTTTACCATGGCTCTGACAACAAAGTCCGCGTTGCAGACGTTCGAACCCAGCATGGCATTTTAATAAGACCAATCGTTAAATTATGCACGCTTCCGACTCAGACAGACATCTCGCGACCGGAACCCTGACTGCAACTCATATCCCTTGTCCCTTCATCGCTTAACCACACATGTTTTAAACATTTCACTAAAGCAAATCTCCTTTCCAGAGACCAGCACGCCCATGCATCTGGAGGGCCAGCACCGCGTACCACAAGAACTTCACGCGTACCTCGGGATCCCAATGTGCATCAATGCCTGATTTGTTTCCGGTACCATGCTGTACGGTTCTGTCCGGAGTTCCAACTCATGGGAGTGGAGGAGCGACGAGTAATCGCTCGATTCTTGGATTACTGCCCTAACTGCTTGGCCCGCACGCATAGCCATGTAAGAGATTGCCACTCGTCCGGCAGGTGTAAAATATGCAAGCAAATGCACCACCATGTGGCCGCTGTGGTGTAGTGGTAAGCAGTGCGCGCTTCCACTCCGCAGACCTGGGTTCAAGCCCTGGTCAACGTCGCAAAAAAGTTTAGAAAAAAGGTTTTTTCTTAACAGCGGTCACCCCTCGGCAGGCAATGGCCTTCTGCCATGAAAAAGCTTCTCACAAAAATACAATCGCCGTTCGGAGTCGGCATAAAACTGTAGGTCCCTCCCCTTTGTGTGACAACATCAAGGCGCACGCCACAAATCGGAGGAGAAGCTCGGCCAAACACTAACATATGTGTAAGCGCCAAATTATTATTATTATTATTAAATGCACCACACTCTCTTACACCGTCCGACACCCGAAGAAGATGCAGCTCCGGTTCAGGTCTCATAGAAACCGACGCGACCAATGGATGCCAGAGTGCATATTGAATTGGATCGAGCAATTAAGGCGTTGAACTGTTTGCGAAACACACTTGCACCGGTGCAACGGGGCCGGCATGTTTAAGTGACTTGCGCTCACTTAAAGTTCTTACGTGACTTGCGTTCACAAATTGCTTGCGTAAATGCATCCCTGCAGGACTTCCACACTACGAGCATCCCTGCCGTAGTGGGAAGTTCGAAAAATGAATTTGCCTTTCAGTGTTACCAGCAGACACACTGAATTCGCCTTCCAGTGTGGCCTATAAAGGTAACTTCCGCCTTGCCATCGGTCTTCTTTTTTCTTCTGATTCATTTTTCGTAAAGTATTTCTTCTCTCTGATCCATAACTTTGCTTTTTCACAAAATATTCCAGCTGATTTGCTGCTCTTCTCAAATCAAGTCTCTGTCTTGCACAGCATTCCTATCTCGTGTCGATGCTGGCACACTGAATTAACAAATGTGTTTGTGGTTGACTGGCATGCATAAGCCCTCAATCAATATTAAGGCGTCATTGCAAATGTCACCTGAACATTCCTGATTTTTATCGGTTACACGTGCTTTTCTTATAATGCCATCGCTGAAGCCCTCACGACACATTTCCTACAGTTATCGAGGATTCGATGGTGCTCACGTTGTTGAAATTACCGCAAACAAAGTTCGTAATTGCTTTGGATGACACGGTAGTGAAACTTCGGTCAGAGTTGTGTTTCAATGCTGATCATTCTCAAGTAAGCCCAGTTTAAAGCATGCTTTTCTATACGTTTGGCATTCTACTCCGTCCACGGTTTTCAAAGCAAAGAGTAATGTACAATAACACTCGGCGTTATTTGGATAAACAGTAGTTGCGTTCCTTATCTCCCAGAAATAGTCAGAAATAGTCCGAAGTAGTCAGATTTAGTCCAAAAAGCGTTCCTTAACTAGAGAATGACAGCAGAAATGAGAGAGCAACTTGCAGTGAGAGTGACTCTCTTCAGTCCGAAGTTACAAGATTTAGTCAGAAGAATTTTTGCTGGCAAAATCTTGAATAGTGTCAAACTCAACTGGCAGCTGGCTAGAAGAAGAAATTAAAGAACTAACAAAAAGTGAAAATTATCCAAAACCGTGAATTAAAAATGGAAGGAGGCAAAAAAATAATTGATATAGTGTTTATTGTGCTTGTACTTGTGTGAATGTGTTTTATGCATAAAATTTGGATCTTCTTTGCATATTAGTGATGAATGAAGTTGTGTTTATTGTGCTTGTGTGAATGTGTTTTGTACATACTATTTTGGATATTCTTTGCTCTGCTGGAGCTATAACGCATTCCTTGCATGTAAAGCAATAAACTACGTTACTTTCATAAAAAAAATTTACTATTTTGAAGACGCAAGAAAGTTGCTGGTGAACATTGAATATTAAGCTGCAAAATATTCATTTTTATTGCCAAATATATCAAAGCTCTACCGCGATCAAAACAAAATTGTATTTTTGTTTACCATGGGTTTTGTTGTTGCCATTCTTTAGACTAAAAATTTGGTTTTTTGCGTTCCTTAACTTTTTCTTGTTATTCTCTTTTAGTGAGCGCATTTTCCTTACGCTCTTGCATTTTGACACTTTTCAGATTTTAGTCAGAAAAGATAAGGAATGGACGTAGTATACAGACGTCCCAATGCATTGGACGAATATATACCAAAGTGCTCGTAAACAATTGCACTCGTGAACTTTCTTGCCGAGGTGTTCCACTTATAATATGTTCAAACTAAATATTTCTTAACACTCTTTCGTTTGACACCCATATTTTAATATTTCATTTAACTTATGTATAATTAAATTAAATTTGACTTTCCAAACAGGTAGCAACTCTCTTAAAAATATAGCTTATTTATACTTCTAAAGATATATCAGCAGAAAATACTAAAAATTTGCTTCAGAAAATACGCTCTTTGAAATACATTTATGCAAGTTTTATGTACAGTCTGTAATAAATAAAAATATACACTTTTTGAAATTTCATAAATTGCACTTTATTTACATAAAATTAAAAGGGTATTCAAACATTTTTAAGAAATTAGCGGTCCTCCTAAATTCTTATATGAGAATTGAAGTCGGATATGTTTTTTGCTTAAAATTACTTGTTTAATGAAAACTTCTATAAACACAATATGTGCTCAACTTTCAAATATAATAAAAAATTAAAAAAAAAGAATTTGAATAAAAATAAAATAATTAATTTCAAGAAATTTTTACATTTATTTGTCCCTTTTCCTCGCTGTTTCAGCAAGTTTGTCTACAATATTTTCCACTGTAGGAGTGAGTTCCCTATACAAATAAAGAAGTGCTAAGCCGTTCAATCGTCCTTGTGACATTGTGTTTCTTAAATATGTTTTAAGTCTACGGAGTGATGAAAATTATCTCTCATTCTCTCATTTTGTTATGGGAAGAGTTACTAGAATGGTAAATAAATTAAATATATTGTTACGATTATCCTTTAATCCTCGATAATTTCCCAAATACTTCGGGTTCGATCACTGGATTGTTAAATTAAAATGCCCAATTTAAAGTACGACTAACTTCATTGAACAATAAACACTTCACAATACTTGCTTACTACAAATTTACTGATAACTTGCTTTCCAGCAACTTGAATGCTTACAACGATCTTTACTCTCCGCTTTCTGATTTACGAATGACTTTCCTGTGCTGTGCAAACTTGCGCTTATATACCTGCGCTCTCATCTCTAGAAGCTACCATCGAAAGTTCTCGTTATAGAGAATTCCAGTCCTTCGCTTAGTGTCAGCGAAAACAACACGTACTTGTATTGCAGCGAACACACACACATACATCTCAGTATTTTTCCATTGTCGTTTCTAGCTGTTGTGCTTCTACCTCTTTCGCGTTCGTTCGCTTTAATTAATTCGTGTGTTCGCGGTATTCGCCACACTGCCCTCCACCTAAGTCCGATCGTCCCGATCAGACACACTTGCCGTTCCAAACGCTGCAAGCCTCTCCAGGTGGACAACCTTCATCTTGCTTCTCGGCCTTCCAACGGTCTGGATTCGATATACTACGTCATTTAGCCTTTTGACCACCTTGTACGGTCCTTCCCAGTCACATCGTGGTTTGGAGGTGAAGCCTTCCTTCCGCTGCGGCTTGTACAGCAAGACCAGATCGCCTTTCCAGAAACCTTCATGGTTTGATGCTTTACTAGGCCT
>JAPVRG010287923.1:0-16926 GCA_029783565.1 Rhagoletis cerasi
GCTCTGATGTTTTATGTCCAAATTGTGTCAACCCCAATTTATAAACGATATACATATCCAACAAAATTTTCTAATCCGTCGAACTCAACATCCTTTAAAATATCCTTACCATATATACAGGAACCAATAAACTGAGTGCTGAGTGTTATCTTACTTTCCGGTAGGAATTGCCCTCTGGCTCAATCGAGCACCGTGTAATTCTGTGACCTAGAAATGGACCGAGCACAGCAGAGGTGTTTCTGGTAAACTTGCTTCGGACAGTTTGCAGACCGTTAGCCACTGATTTTGCACAGATGGAAAGTTAAAGAATTTCATGCCGCTATTTTTACAAAAATGCCTCGCTTTTTCACCTTCCGGAAAAAGGCAGCTCATCTAAATGTGTAAGCTTTTTGTCTTTGAATTCATTAAAAAAAAAAAATTAACAATATGGTATGATGATTTTTACTCAGACGTCATAATCAGCATTTATGTCAGATGGCTAATATGGCTGACTATGAGTGAAACTACCTTCATATTTTTGTATCATGGTTCAACCTTCAAGTTTCAAGTTTCAAAATTTCTAAAACAATTGTAAAAATTCAGCAAATCTCAACAAGTTTTAATAAACATTTCCAATTTTTTAATCAGATTTTTTAGAAAATTTTTGGGTATCAAGGCGAATTTATATAAGGTGGTAGCGGTAGTACAAAAACAAAAACTTACATGTATTTAGTTTTTGCTTTAGGTACAAGAATGTCAAATATCAGCTATTATGCGCTCAAGGAAGAAGAGGGACAACAAATTCCAACGCTCTCACTTTTTCACTCACTCATAACTGCCGTACCTAAATTGGCGGGTCAAGCGTCACAGAACTGTCGAAAATCCTCATGCCCATACAATTTGTATGAAGCATCCCACAATAACGCGGCGCTAACGCCGAGCAAATGAATTTTTCAATTTTGACAGGGCGTTATGTGTTGAAGTTGGGTGCGGAAGAAAGACCGAAAGAAAGAGAACAAAAGTGAAAAAAGAAACGAGAATAAAAACGAGAGGAAATAAGAAAACGTCAAAACTAACGCCGCGTTTATTTGGGTATGGCGCGCGCTGGCACTCGTTGGCGTTAGAAAACGCAACGCTAGCGCTCCAATTTAGGTACCGCAGTAAGAAGTTTTGACACATGTGTACCGAGGCGAATCAAAACAGCTGTTCTAGCAACACCACCTTATATGAATTCACCTTGGTGGGTATGAAATGTTTTTTAAATGGGCTTTAAAACTGCACGCCTACAAGTTTTTTAAGAAAAATTGGTAAGATTTTTTGACTTTTTATAAATTTTTTAAAAACTTGCAAGCTTTGATGTACTTGATTATGAATATTGAGTTCACCATATAAGAAAGTTGACAAAGAAATTTTATATGAAAAACATTGTGAATACTGAAAAAAAGATGTAGGTGACCTAACTTTGTATTATTGTTTTATTATACGGTTTTTGATAAAGAATCAACTATATCTTTATACAAAATTACAAACATTAAAATAACAAAAAACCTAAAGGCTTGCCAATATGCGTTAATTTTTTGACATGGGGTGTAGATTAATGCAATGTATTAAAATTTAAGTTTACATTTTATAAATGTATGTGAAAGTTACCCTCATTTTTTTTATTTTTTATTAATATGTATGTACATTGAAAAAATATTTAATAGCAATAAAAGAATTAAATGAATTCAATTAAAATACTTTTGATTATAAAATAAGAAAATTACATGTTTACTCTTAATTTTGCAGTACTGCATACATATTTAGCATCGCTTTGCAGATCGCTGGTACATCGTTTTCGCGACCCGCCAACAAGTCGTTTTTGCGACTGTGCTTTTCATCCGCTAGCGAGTTCGCCGGCGAGTCGTTGGCGAACAAATTGTTCACCAGAACGAGTCGAAAACGACTTCGATAGGGTCGTTTGGCAAATTGGGTATAGTACCAAACAAAAATAACAAAAGCCACAAAATTGAACAAAATAAAAAACAAATCACTTCTTTTAGTTATTGGTTCTTTGTGGTTTTGTAGCTTCGCAATTTTTAGCATATTTTTCTGATTTACTCGACTTACGTGTACGGGCACTATGTAGTATGTAAGTTGCATTCTCAGCCACCACAGCTGCAGCTAGATTTTCGCAATTGCAACTTTACAAACATTTGTTTGCACACACGTGCAACGATTGGTATGGCGGTGTGTTATTTACATTACCTACTGTATGACGCCGTTGAACAGGTGTCATCGATGTCGTTGCTTTTGTCATTGCCTTCTTTTCCTTCGTCATCGTTGTCATCATGATTACTGCTTGGCAATTCCAGCATTGGCACTTGTGTGGCCCTTTAAACAATGTATGCTTTTGCAAATAGTTTTCTCCCATCCGCAAAATACTTCTTAACGAGATTCACGTGAACATAACTACATACATATGTTTGTACATATGTGCGTACTAAAGTACTTATGTATGTATGTATATGCTTATGTGGAATGTGCAGTCATATGTAAATTTGTTGTTTGATACACTAGTAGCTTTTCATTCATGTCTGGAAGATAACTGAGGATTGTCTAATCAAACGATATTTCTCCTTCTTCGCTTAAGCGATTTTGGCCGAGTTCCTTTCGTTTCCCTTTTGTGCCAACTGACGCCAATCGGATATGCCAAGTCGTTCTCCACCTGATCTTCCCATCGCAGAGAAGGTCTTCCTGTTCCTCTGTTAGCTCATAGAGCTCCGTAAATATTCTTCTTCCCACAATACGCTCAATAAGATCTTGTAACCTATGTATGCTTAGAAGGCTGACTCTGTGGTAGTTGGCGCGGGTCGCCTTTCTTCGTACTTCGGCCTCTATCTTCTCATTGCGGCAAATACGTCTCGCTTCCCTCTCTAGGTCCCACATAGCTCGTGTTAGGCCGTATCGCGTGGCCCTGTTGGCGGCATCTTTTTTCTCAGCATGGTCGTTATTAAGTCAAGATAAGAGCAAGTCAAGAAAAGAGCAGAGACCGTAACGGTTATGATCTTTATAATAAAAACCATAATTTAACCGTCAAAATTTGATTTTAATTTTTCCATTAAATTTAATCGTTATTTAATGATTTTTTTGATTTTTATTTTTTATGCTTCTTGGAAACCGTGAACTGCATATGTGTTATGCGTTAAGTTATCAGAAATTATTACCAAGTTAATTTCTGGCTACGCTCGTGGCTCCAACCCTATGAGGCCTTTTGACTTTTTTCGTTGCAAAAATCATAACATTTGAACTTGAAAAAATATTTTAAGAATTTAAATTCCATCTAAATGCAAAATATCTGACCTTTAAAATGAAAATTAAATTTGAGATATTTGAGAGAAATTACAAAACAAAGTTTTTTCAGTAATTACTGGAGCTTCATTGCTGACAATTTGTTAACAAAATTGCGTTTAGCATAAAATAATATTAGCAAAAAAATTTGGTAAAGGGCCGTTACACCGCCCACTCAGTAGCCGTTTTATCAACCCTAATCAAACTCGATAAATGCATCTAAAAAAAATATCTAGGCTTAAAAACGAGTAAATGTTAGTAAAGGGTGCTTTAAAATTCATTAATATATGATTTCTCACATTTGCGTAAAAAAAAACTAACCCTTGACGACCGAGCGGTTTAAAAGGGTCACTTTTTAATTTTTAGTTTTATTAAAAAATTTTTAATGCAGTTTTTTTTTAAATATTAGTATGAAAGTAGAAAAAACTGTCACTTGGTTATAAAAACTGTTTTTCAGAAATGTTGCCATGTTGTACTAATTTCAACTTAAAACCTGAAAAGTCTGAATTTCTTAATTTGTCTACTAAAAAGTTAAGAGGAGCAACCTCTGCAGCAACAAAATTGTAAATCGCTTTTTGTTCCCTCTCTTTATTGATTTCTCCCCTCCAAACGGTAAATAGTTCACTACTGTCAGTACACAAAAAAGCAGGCTGTTGAAAATGTTTGAAATCGGGCTAAAATTGCGCCCACTTTTCATGTGACGGTAAATTTCAGAAATATGAAAACTTCGATATTTCGAAATTCAGAAACGGTAATTTACTCAAAGTTGTTACTCAAAACAATCTCTTAACAAGTAAGATTTTTATGGACTTTAGGAAAAAGGCCGTGACACCGCCCACTTATAAGTACTTAAGTTTATATCGGTAAGCGCTTTAACGATTTCTACCAAACACAGCTAAATTATTTATTTAAGTCTAACTAAGCATAGTATCGATAATACAAAAAATTATTCGAAAAAAAATGTTTGCGTTCATTTATTTTTAAAAAATACACAAACGAAAATCTGGCGAGCCTGTTTCTCTTACTGCTCTCAATTTTCGTAAAAGCTTAAACCAAGGAATCTAAAAACTACAGCTGTCTAAGTTTTCTAAGCTAAGATGAGTTTTTGCTAACACGAAACAAGTGTTGCTGGTATGGAAGGTTGGCCTAGGCAGACCCGCCGAGAGGGAGGGGGAAAGGGGGGAATCCCCCCGGGCCCGGGCTTTTTAAGGGGCCCAGAAATATTAAACCCATAACTTTTTATTATTTTTTTACAATTCCACTTTGAAAGTGTGACCATGACCAATTTGTTCGTAACTTAAATCTGAAAGTAAGCTATATTTTTGATATAACTGTTGAAACAATCATACACAAAATAAACGCTCAACGATTTTTTCCTTTGCACGGTTTTCTTAATTGGAGTTATTAAAAAGTTTTCAATTCAAATTGAGTGACCGGTTCATTTACACGTATTTTTAGTGAAAGAGATAAAATTAAATTTTGGGAATATATTTTTTTTTCGAGCCAGCATTTTGTGAGAGAAGTATACATCAAATGTAAGTAAATATACATATTGGGTCCTATGCATTAAACCTAAGCAAAGGCTTTTTCTTAAAATTACAGAACTTTTACTCCATTTATTCAAATAAATTTAAGTGAAAGGTATGAAGTTTTAAGAAAAAGCAATTACTTAGTTTTATTGTGTTTAATAATATATTATTTTAAATTATTTGTGTTTATCATTTCAACAAAAACAAATGCCAAACTAAGCGAATAAGTGCTTTAGTTCGGTCGAGATCCAACCTCATATACATAAAATTGTTTTTATATGAAAACAAAATATAAGCTTGCTAACTGTTTAATTGTATAGCTTATGTTTGTTGACTTTTAAATTCTAGAAGACTTATCCAATAAGCTTAAATGCTCATATAAGGGTAGAGGTAAAAGTTTTTGAATTAAGAGCATATCGCACACCTAGATCTAAAGTGAGCTATCTCAAAATTCATAGAGGTAAATATATCTGCTTCTGGATTGTAGAGATTCAGCGCAATTAATACAAAAACAGGTATACCAGTAGTTTTTTAGTTAATGTATATATTCATGAAGAAAAAGTTTTGACTACTTTTCTTTTGCTTTTTTTAAAGTTCATTAATTTTTTTTTAAAGTTCAGTTCCTTATCTAACAAAAACCATATAAAATTTAATTTTAAAAATTGGACAAACTTTTCATTCCAGTTCAAAGTAGTTTAAATAGAATTTTTAAATTAACGTTTGGTATACAGTTTTATAGCTTATTAAAATCTAGTACAATAAAATGACAGCTTGAAGTTGCTAAAAAATCGCATTGATTTTTGATCATTTCTTTTCTGTTGGTGTTATGCACTCTTTTCCATATAAAACATTACTTTGTATAGAAGAAACTTGCACTTTATTGCACTAGAATTTAATAAACTATAAAACTGCTTACCAAAAATTAAAATGCTTGGAATTGAGATGAAAAGTTTGTGGAATTTTTATAATTTTTGTACAAAGTCTGAAATTTGGATTTATATGGTATTTGTTAGATAAAGAGCTTCATATAATTTTATACAAAATTAATAAACACTTAACAAACAAAAGATAAATAGTCAAAAAAAGTTATGTCGAAGAGTTAAGTAGAAATGTTTGTTTTCCTAAATCTCAATATATGAATTTATTTTAAAACCAAATTCAGTTTTTTTTTACTTTTTCACTTATTTCTACTCAACTCATCGCCATGAGGTAGAATCCATCAGACAAACTGAATTTTTATATATACGCAGATTTTGTCTTCGGAAAAACTACGTTAAAATTTAATTTATTAAAAATTTTGAAATTTGCCATTTTTTTACACTTTAACAACTTGTTTTTTTTTTTCAAAAATTAGACGTGCTAGAAAAATTGTGTTAATGTACTTGAATTCAGCATCAAAGGAATATTTAGCTAAGTGTGTAAATTTTATTGAAAAAATGAGATAAAAAAAAATTTTTTTTGGAGGTAGGAGGGCCCGACACATATTTAGTACCGGGCCCGGATTTTCTCTCGACGGCCCTGGGCCTAGGCTAAGTTAAATTATTTTTAAGTCTTTGCTAACTGATGCTTAAAGCGCACATACCTACATACATACAAATACGCACATATGTACATTAGACCATACCAGGAAAAAAGTTCTCCATACATTCCTAAGTCTAAAATATTTTTGCAAGGCAATTTCGAAGTTTTTTTTTTTTGGCCGAACGTAGGGCCCGCCTTTTTATATTTTAAAGTATGATATATCGATTTTCTTGTCTCGAGGAAACAGTTTTTTTGCTTCAAAGTTCATTAAACTCAAGTACCGCGTGCTAGTACTTACCAACCAGGTCCCAATTCCTACCACCTTAACGTACCACTCTAATGTCAGTGAATCAACAGGGCAATTCTGGAAACTGTCTTTCAACTCACAACAGTCTTTCGAAATAGAAAAGTCTTTTCTGTCTTTCTGTCTTTTGAAAGACTAATTGAAAGATCTCCTAACGAGGAGGTCTTAGCGTTATTCGGGGTTTCTTTTAGCAATAAGCTTTGTAAAAATTAAATGAAATCAAAAAGTATATATTTTTCTTTTTAAAACAATGAAAACTAAATATTAAAAGAAAATAAGTTTAAAAAAGAAAAAAAATTAAATAATCAAGAAAGATCAAATGAAATAAATTTCTAAAAATTAAATTAAATTAAAAAAAATATATTTTTTCTTTTCAAAACAATAAAAGTTAAGAATTAAAAAATGAGTTAAGAAAAGAAAAGTTATATTAAAAATGAAAAATTTAATATTTTTTAATAATTTTCTAAAAGTCAAACGAAACTAAAAATATATTTGTGTTTTTAAAACAACAAACTATACTATAAAAATTAAACGAAAATTTAATAAAAAATAGATAAATTAATAAAATGAAAAAATTCATATATAAAATATGTTCCTAAAAATTAAATGAAATTAAAAAAATATATATTTTATTTTTAAAACAATAAAAATGAAAATTAAAAGAAAATAAAATTAAAAAAAAGTTAAATTAAAAATAAAAAATTATTAAATATTTCTAAAAATTAAATGAATTAAAAAAATATTTCTTTTTAAAAAAATAATAAAATATAAAAATTAAAAGAAAATTAGTTGAAAAAACTAAAAACTAAAAGAAATAAGTCTCAAAAATTAAATAAATAAAAAACTAAATGAAATAAATCTCAAAAATTAAATAAATTAAAAAAAATGTTTTTAAAATAATAAAATCTAAAAATTAAAAGTAATTAAATTAAAAAAAGAAAAAATTATTCCGCTGACTGAGGACGCGAACCTCGGATCTCTCGAGCGGCACGCCACTGCTTGCTCACTCGGTCATTGCGAGAGCTTTTCACTATGAAAGAGTTGGCAAGGGGTGCCAGAATAAATAAAATCTTTCAAATTGTCTTGCCTGCTGTCTTTCAATTGTCTTACAAAAGACTTTCAACTATCTTAGCCAGAATTGTCCTGTAATAAAGCTCTCCGAAAATCATCAAACTTTTGCTAAGGAAGTATTTTGACTATTCCAGTAGAACTATGTATTAAAAAGAATTTATTGCGACCCCGAAACACCAAATAAAATTTTTTTTTTTTTGAAATACCCTTGCAAAAATATCATAGAATCAGGATGTACGGCAAACTTTTTTTTGTTTAATTATAAAGTGGTACGATCTTTTGTAGATATGTATGTATGTATGCATAAGTATGTGCAAACATATATTTTCTTAAGACTTTCAGCAAGAAAACCATGATTACACACTCTTCATAAAACAACCAGTCAGCCATACGCACCTTTTGGCCAAAAGCGCTGCCACCAGAACTTACAGCACAAACTATGTAGCTGCGTCGAAGTAGTGCGGTTGCGAAAAGAATAAATGCTAAGAAGGAAAATACAAATACAAATACAAATACAAACTACAAATGTATGTAAGAAGCACTCGCTTCGAATCTTGGCTAGTTTCAATGTAGGTACGCCAAACCGGTTTCGAATGGGCTAGCAAAGCGTTGTGGTCTTAAGACTTTTTTCAATTTTTGCTTTATATTTTTACATTCAATACGCTTAGTTATTCTTGTTGTTGTGCAGATTTGCGTTGCTGCTTGCTGGATGGATGGATGGCTCGTCGCTCTGTTGGCTGCTGGATTTTGACCTTTCCGTATAATTAAGGCAAACAACACTTTGCTAATTGTTTGCAATTTTCTTCTACAGAACACAGTGGCTAGGATTGCCTCTTGTGAAGAGCTCTTCAGTGTGCAATCGCTTGATGGTGGTTCCCGCCACGCTGCTCTTATAACCGTCTGTGACTGCCATATCCATTTCGATTGCGAAATGTTCGTTACTTTTGCTTGTAAGTGCTTACGAAGTGCTCGCTGATTTTCGTTTAATTAATTATTTACATTTAACAGAATTTTCGCTACTGTTTCCGCGCGCACAGACATACGTACGTACAAACGGTGATTTACGAATTTCGCGCCGCGTCGTATGCAAAACATTCGCTTGCTAAAATGGACAAAAAAATGTAAAACTCCAATGCTCAATCTTGCTTTCTTTTATTTGTATCTTCTATTTTTTAATGCTTTCGTGCGGAAGATTCCCGTTTGTTTATACACCCACAGTCACACTGCCCGTTTACTATAGCAATAAACCACACACAAACACAAACTAACAATCAAAAAGGTCGCTCGTTGGCTGAAGCTGCCACCGCTGCCAATGTCGCACGTCGAACAACACTCGCCCAGTTGCCTACGCTTTGCCCGAATATGTAGTGTTTTCACGCTGGCCTTGTTACCTCGTCGTGGTCGTCGTTGCTGTCCGTCGCTTGCGGCGCACGTTTCACTAATGAACTGCAACATCCTTTTTCACATCCTTGGCAGCGCTTTGCCGGCCGGCCGGCCGGCGGAAAGTCTGCCCGCATGCTGCAGCATCGCAGCATCCAGCAGCAGCATCGTCACCGCCGCTTGTTCAGCATTGCGCATGCTCGCCTCGAACATTTGAGCAGAGTGTGGCGGTTGCACCATTTTCTGTGCTGTGGCCTTTGTTGTCGTCGCATGGATATTTTGTGTTCACAATGTTGTTGTTTTTGTTATAATGCCACCTTGTATTCCCATTAAGCAATTGCACGTTGCATAGTTGCCGGCTTTTATGGTGTTTTTTTCCTCTTCTCTTGTTGCTTTGCTTGTCGCAACTGTCTGCCAATTCGAATGGTCGAGACTGGTGGTCGGTTGGTGGGTCGGTTGGTGGGTCGACGGCTAGCTGCCCTTGCTCTGCTCTTAGCTGTTTGGCAATTTTTGGCAGGAGCAACAGCTTTAAACAGACAAATTGACAACTCAGCTAACAACAACAACAACTACAACCACGGCATAAAATATCAGTACGTAAATAGGTAAAGCAGCGTGCAAAAAAAAAGAGGAAAATGAAAAACAAAGCGACCAAAATTAACAGAAAAATTTCGCGAAAATTCGGCTTGACATCCGCAGCGCTTGTTACATTAACGCCACGCCATTTCGGTTCGCATCCCTTGAGGGGTATGAGTACCCGCTTAGAGTCATCAGCAGTAAGTGCTGGTGGTGGTGCCGATATTTGTCGCAGTTAGTTTTGTTAGTGGACCATACTTTTATGTTACGGGTGGGCGTTCATTTGACCTGCTGTCGCAGCAGTGGTGTTGGTTAGCCTGGAATTTACTACAGTTTCTCGCTGATTCTATTGCATGTGCATTCAAGTGTAAATTGGCTAGAACATTTATTCACAGTTATTCAGCAAAGGCTATCATACTGTCACAAAAGAGATGTGTTTGCATTTCCTCTTTTGCCGAGTGACAAATTTTAATTGAATATTTATCGCTGCTTTTAAGAAGTCTGGCAAAGAGACGTTATTATTTAGCGAATATATAGTTAGTAGACTGAGTATATGTATGTATGTATATGCAAGGATGCATAATAAGAAACCCTCTTTTCAAGCTTTAAGAAAAGTATAAAGGTGCTGGCCCAATACAGGCTTGCTTCGCTCGCCTTATTCACTTTAGTTTGTTTTGATTTACTTTGAAAGCTTGTTTGGTCAAATGGCAGCTTGAGCTATTGGCAGTCATTACTAAGCAAATAATTTGAATTTTTTTGTGCTGCCATTCCAAACTAAACGAATTAAGCAGCTGGAAAAAATATTCGCAAAAAAAACTTATTTTAAGCGCTTTAAAAGGTGGATAAATAAACAAAATATGCTGTCAAATATGCTAAATCAATGAATTTTTATTTCCATCTTTCAATATTTGTATTCAATAATATCAGAATAACAGAGGATGGTTCCGTGCGCAGAAGTCTACGTAAGTGGGGAAAACTTTTGACTGCCATTCACCAGGGAGTGGCTTGAAGTGATTCTTTTGCGTGCGATACAAACCGCAGCTCACAACGTCCGTATATCCACGTATAGTCTGGTACGATGAAGACTTTCACGAGGGGTAGAGAAAAAAGATGCCGCCTACAGGGCCACGCTGCGATCGGGCGTAACGCGAGCTATTTGGGACCGCTACAGGGAGATGAAGAGGGAAGCGATACGTATTTGCCGCAAAAAGAAGAGAGGGGCTGAAATACGGGAGTGCGAAGAGCTTGAAATGCTGGCCGACAGAAAAAAAACACCCGACATTTTTACCAGACAGTTAGGCGACTTACAGAAGATTTCAAGCCCGGGGCGAACTCCCGTAAGAACAACCATGGTGACCTAGTGACCGATGTCCATAACGGACTTAAATTATGGAGGGAACACTTTTCCACTTTATTGAACGGGAGCTTTGCTGAGAATAAAGGCGAAGGCGATGATGATGGAGTCGATGTTCAACCGCCTGACTATAACGAGTTACGAATAGCAATTATGCGGCTGGAAAACAACAAAACTTCTGGAGCTGACGGCCTGCCAGCTGAGCTATTCAAGTACGGCGGCCAGGAGTTGATAAGGTGCATGATGAACGCATGCCCGACGGCTGGAATTGGTCATATCGTTCGAATGGACGTCAGTTGGCACAGAAGAGAAACAGCTGGCGTGCTTTGTAAGATTCGGCCAAAATCGACTAGGTGGTTACTGCGCCAAACAAGAAGAAGATGAGTTCGTGTTAAATTTTAATAACTTTTTTGCCGACGGTTCTACGAATTTTCTTCCATTTACATAAAGTATGCGCGTTATCAGACTGTAACTCGTTTTTGATTCACTTTTTAATTCAGAAACATCCAATGCCAAACAAGCTATATATTTTTTAAATCTAGAAGTTAAGGCCAATCGACTGATACCAAATTTACTTAAATAGGATTGAGGGTTTGTGTATTGATTGGCCAAGCCTTTCGGTTTTGAAAAAAAAATTTGGCTTGGTTTAACTATTATTGTCTGACAGCAAAAATAAAATCAACTTTTTACTGTAATTTTATATGAAAAAAAATTTTTATTCGAAAAAAAAAATTACTTTCTGTGAGAGTTTTAATATACAAGCCATAACTGGTTGGGTCTCTGCTTCTTACTTGTGTTCTATTTTATTAGCTATGTGTAGTGGAGATAATCAAAATAGAATTTAAGTATGTAGTTCATTTCCTACTAAGATCTTCTTGGCTTTATGGGAATGAGGCTCGTGAATCTACAAAAAAATTATGTTTTAACAAGGACATGCCAGCCAAACGGTATTACCGAATAAGGAAGCTATACATTATTTTTGTTTCGTTATTGATTTTACGTCAAACTCTTAATGCCTTTTCGCTATGAATTTCAATTACAACAAATATATTCGGGCAAGGCCCAAATTCCAAAACAACATTTTTAACTTCATATACGACTATGCAGTTGATTTACTTTGAGGAACTTCATCAATCTTCTAAAGGCTTCCAGCCAATTACAATCCATGTAAAATATTTCACAGTTATTTTGCTACTAAGAAAAAATTATGTGCCTACAGCATTCTTCCATATCCTGTTGTGCGAAATCGCAGCAAAAGGATATGACAAGTCAATGCCAAAGTTCTGCGTGCCAGCTGAGGTAAAATGGATGGATCGATATAGCAAACGGCAACTGGTGGCTGTGGGTTATTTTGAATCCTCATGCAAGCACACACCTGTTTCAAGTGCATATGAATGTTTTGCGTCACAAAGCTGTAGGGAGCTCATACTCACTAGTTGCTGTGGTGACCATGACCGCTGTACAATTAGTGTTGTTAAAACCATAATACGCATGTTAGTGCTGAACGACTGAGGAGCCAAGCCAGATCGAATCATCAACTGTGTGCATTCGCTAGGAAAAAAGCAACTTAATAACAATTGCAGTATACGTACATCTAGTATGTAAGTTTGTTAAGTCTTGTAGGAAAGAATTGTCTGCAAACAATTGCTGATATTCAATAAAACCGATTTTTATTATTCTTATATGTAGTTATTAACTTGTTCTTTGTTAAAAACACACAATTTCTTAGCAATCATAGAAATAATAGTAATTTAATTTCGAACATACTTCTTTTGGCAACAAATAGCTTCGCATTTCTCTGGTTGTCACGCACACAACTATATAACAAATGTGCACACACATAAATACAAATAGTAGACTTGCCCTGCACAAATTTGAGAACCAGGTCGTCTAATAGGACATCGCTGTAAGGTATATATAAAAGAACCAGGTTGCATACTACCCTGCAGGAAATGGGACTAGCTTGTAGCTAACTATAAACTATCTAGCAGTCAACTAGTGGTAACTATTTATTAACTATTTCCTTTGGCCGTAACTAACTACTTTTGAAGGGCAATGACCGCAAAGTAGTGAGAACTGGTTTCCTCTGCATTAGGAGTCAACTAACTTGTAGCTAACTACTTTTGGATATAAATTATCAATTAAAAAAAGGAATTTTTCAATTTTTTATATTTTTATTTATTTACTTATTTTATTTAATATTACATATTTGCTTATTTGTTTACATGTTCTTTGTAGATAGTCTCATATTTGAATTCGATCAGACATAACATCAAAATGATAATATAAAATTTCGACCTTTATTTTATTTGTCATGAATACGAAAAAGAATATGCGAAGTGCAGAAAAAAGTGTGTTGAGAGGAATTTTTAAATGAGGATATTTAAATAAAAACTTGTAAAGAAAACAAACTCCCGATAACGTCTGCATGACTCCAGCACTACTTTACAACTAACTTGAAGTTAGTTTTTTCATAGCGAATTAGAAGTTAGTTACTTATCGGAATCCCGCAAAAAAGCTAACTAGAAAGTTGGTTATTTTAATCAATTGATAATTTTTTTCTGCAGGGCTAGTAACTTGTTGTGCCTTCCAGGTCAGCAAGGCAAATGCAATAAATTCAAATATGCGTTGAACACAACCTCTTCGTGTTTCATCGGCAATTTTATTCGGTTGCCAAATGTAAATATTAGTAAAAGGAATTTGAAGAAAAAACACTTTAAATAATGAATTCCATTATTTAAATTTTAAGTGTACCTTAGTAAATACTGAAATACTGAAGTTGGAGTAGTAGGTTATGTTATGCAGCATTGGACCAGGTGGTGTTTTCTCCATATATTTGGACCATTTTGGTTACTATGTAGTGTTGGTTGCTAGGAAGCGTAGTCCTGTAGTAGTATTTTATCTAGTCCCACTTTTTGCAGAGTGCATACTCAATTTAGCGCAAAATTCGCGATCGTTCATTCATTCACTGCCACGAGAGCATAGCCGGCAGTACAAGTGCATATGTATTTCCTTATACCCGCAGTGGATGTTAGTATCCTGCCGAAAATTGAACTGATTTAAAAGTGGTTTAAAAATTACTTTTTATCAACTACAAGTGATTTAAATTCTCACTTTTTTCATGGAAAAAACTGATTTTTTTAACATGGCGATGTCATAGGAGCAAGTCAATTGGCCGACTCTGCATTTTATTTCAACCACTTTGACATGTGTACGACTTAAAGAAACAAGTATGCTATTTTGCTAAAACTGCTGAAATAGCTACAATGGCTCAGAGGGCAGATCGCCGATTGCTATTAAAGAGGTCGCGAGTTCAAATCTTACCCGTAGAAATAAATTTTTTAATTTTTATTTTTATTTTTTTTGTACCCGAGCGCAATTTGTTCAAATAACGATTGTTTGTAATAGCCTAAAAGAATTGAGATACATATAGACATATATATATACCAAAATATTCAGAATTAAAAGATGATTCGATTAAGCCATGTCTGTCTGTCCTTCCGTCCGTGAACACGATAACTTGAGCAAAAATGCAGATATTTACACGAAATTTAGTAACTAGGTTGCTCTTTAAGCAGTGTAGGTTGGTAATGAAAATGGGCGAAATCGGACGCCAAAAACACCCACCACCCATCTAACGGTATTTTGGAAAAATTAAAAAACTAAGATATTACATAAATACTGGAGGCAAATTGTTGAAAAGTAGTATGTGATGTAAAGTTTCGACATAAAATAATACAATTATGAAATTTTTTTAAAATGGGCGTGGCCCCGCCCACTTATGATCAAATGATATATCTTCCGTTCACCAATCTCCACCAAAATCGGTACGAGCATTGCTTAGAGTCTAACTAAGAAATCTGTTGAGCATTTTCGAAATCGCGCAATAACCAAGCCCACCTCCCATGTAACGGTATTTTACAGAAATACGAAACCTGCGAAGAATCAATAACTGCTGAAGCTAATTCATTCAAAATCCATTTTGTAATAATCTGTTAGCAACAGAGACCGTAACGGTTATGATGTTTATAACAAATTTAATCGTTATTTTATGACTTTTATTTTTTCGATCAAAAAATAATCGTTAATCGTATTTGAAGCGGTCATAAAAAAGCAGTCTCCGTTATAACGGTTAAAAATGATCGAAAAAAAATCCAAAATCACGATTATGATTTGATCGAAAAAATGGAAATCATGATATTTAACGATTATTTTCGGTCCCTGGTTAGCAATAAATAAGATTATTATAGATCTTTAAAAATGGGCATTGCATACATATGTGTATCTCGGTAACCGACTCATCAGTTTCTACCAAACATGGTTCAATTATTTCATTAAGTCTTATTGAGAATATTATCGAAAATACCTTAAATCGGGGAAAAACACCCCTGCTTATCAGAAAAGTGAACGATGATTAATACGTGCGCCGGGTATATAAAGTTCGGTTTCGCCCGAACTTGTATTTATTTATATTTTATAATTATATCAACTGAACGATTTCACAAATACTTAGATTTAATTAATTTAAAAAATTTTCATCATCTCGAACCAGATTTGAACCTGCGATTTCAGAGTCGTAAGCGGATATCTACTCATTGCGTTACGGCGGTATTTGCGAGAGGGGAGCTAAATCAGTGGGTCTACTCTGTATTGCGATTCGAAAGGCAAATCATTCGGATTTGAATGCTTGACACTATGAATTTGTATTAGTCCGTGCCGCCTTTCGAATCGCATTGGCTTTCGAATCGCAATACAGAGTTTTTGTTTTGCTTTTGATAATTCGAATAAAAAAAGAGGGAGTTGTTTCATTGAGTAAATAAAGTAGTTTTTGAAAGGAAAAAGTAGTTGGGTTTCAATTAGTTGATTTAAAAAAAAATCACTTCCTTCCGACAGGGTAGCAACAATTTTAGTCCACTCCAGCTCACACACACGTGTACACGATAACATTAACTAGCAACCATGTCATTGAAACCGGAAAGAAAATTCGTTTATTTGCTGGTGTATTTTTCCTCTCGTGCTTATTGCATTAATATTAGAATTGTCCTTGCAGTATGTATTTTTCTTTTTTTTTTTTGATTCCTTGCCCCCTTCGATTTTGTTCGAGCTGTCAACTGCCAGGTTGTAGCGGCGGCACTGAAATTTCCAACCCCAAAAAAACATTTGCCCCAACGGGTACAGATTGCTGCTGGTCTGACTTTGCTTCTGTCTTTACCGTCTTCTTCGAATTTGATTTCAGTTGTAGTGGCGCGGAAATGTCTGGTGCGTTGTTGTCTGCTGTTGTTGCGGCAAAGATGACTGATGTCGTCGCGACAAGTACATATTTATGTACATATAGTATATGTACGTACACATGTATATTAGCCCTGCAATGAAAAGCCAAACCAATCAGTAAGTATTCTATTAGATGAACTGGTAGAAACCGACTAGTTCATTTCATAGTATGAGCTGATGCGACGGCCTGTCAGTTCGACAATTTTGAACAACTTTCGACTGTGAGATTAGCGACATCTATCTCCGAATTGTCAAAACCAAAACGAAAGCGTTATTAATTGGTCTGCTCGCGAATTCCACCCGTAGAGCCGCATGAAGACAACCCCTTTTGGTTCTGAGATAGCAGATTCAGAAAAACGTAAAAGTACTATAGTACAAATCTAAGTCGAAAATTGGTAAACTGAATATTTTCTCCATGGTTTTCAATTATTTTTGAATACTGCAGGGCTAGTCGCAGGCAATATTAAACTTAATCATAAAATTGTTTATACCTGCGAACTTCTGCACAAGAGTATACTAGCTTTTTCGCATAACGGTTGTTTGTACGAGTAACAGCCTAAAGTAATCATATACATACCAAAATGTTCAGGATGAAAAGAGAATTCGATTAA
>JAPVRG010288033.1:2739-13885 GCA_029783565.1 Rhagoletis cerasi
GGAGCCAATATAAGTTTCTCAATTTAAGCAAATATATGTGTTTTGCATGTTAATCTTCGGTCGAGATGGATTCCAACACATTTGGTTTAGTTGATTTGGGAAATATATTTAATTGTATATCATTGAGTGTAACGGGTGGGCAGGTGGCTCTTTTGAGAGTAAATGTTACCTGAACGGATTTCGTTTTATTGGACTTGATTTGCCATTATTTTTAGCCAATGAGTAATTTTATTAAGGCCTTCTTGGAGTTCGAGTGAAGCCATCTGAGGGATCCATTACGCTGCTTCGCATTCATATATCATAATTTATAATAGTTGATAGGGAAGGTGGTTTTTATTTTATAGAGTAAGCCATCGTACCAAACTCAATCGAACTCTTGTGAAATATTTAGAAGTCTGTGTACTTGTTCGATAGTGCTGTGGCTTTTCCTAAATCAAAATTTATGGTGGGATATGAGCTCTCGTTCTTCTATAGTTGGAGGTATAATTGGAGGTAGTGATTGCCAATTAGCTAATGGGTCGGCGTGATTCTGCTTTCTCTGCATTTTTCCGAGTTTCAGTATCATTTTCATTTGCAAGTAGAAATCCTCTGCTAATGACTGCATTAAACAAATGGGGAAAGTGTGTTAATAAATGACCAGTAATTCGATCATAGCCAGCAGCCTTCTTTGGTTTAATATTTTGAATTGCTGTTTTTACTTCAGCATTGGAGAATTTTTTTATATGCGTATCCATTTGATGGGGGTAGCTCAGTGTAGCGTTGATTTTATTTCTTATACTGATTGGAGGTTCTATGTTTTGTGACGTAGAAACAGATTCGGGCGAAAGGATTGAGATAGAATCGGCATTTTTATGTCGGGGGTATTCTTTTAGTCCGTTGGCCGGTATGTAGGTGCACCTGAGGGAAAGGCTGCCGTCCTTTAGGTGTGATTAGACGGGCGCCCGGTAGGTGTGTTTTGGATTGTAACCACCAGCCAGCTGCAAATACTAGGATAAACTCAGATAGTACTTTATGATACATACATCTTTAGTTTACAGGAACATTTTTTATAGTGCAGCTTTTAAAAAGGCAGATGATTATAAGAAACTTAATTTTCTTTCATTTCAGCCTTTTCTCGCGCTGGAAAGTTATTTTCAAAGCGTATACCTTTGTTTGTATGATTAAAAGTAATACCGACGCCAAAAAGTTACTCATACGCCCTGTACGTTTATGTACCCATTACGATAGTTTTTCCACAACCCAAAGCATAAAAAGTGCCGAAATAAAGAGAATAAAGCTTAGCTGTAAAGTAATGTGTAAAATTAAAAAATGTTGCCAAGAAATCATTATAATGAAAAGGTATTTTTTGTAAAACAAAATATTTAAAGCTAAACTTTTCGTACGCACGAACGCGTTTATTTTTTCTTGTTGCACTTTTTGGCACTAAAACGCAGCAACTTTAAATTTCAAAAGCGTATAACTTTGCAGCAGGTTGCATGAACTTTTTGCAACTCAAATCATGCAGCAAAACTTTTAAGCACAAAAGAATGTGAAAACTTGGAATTTTTACTTAAACATTCTCCTTATGTTTTCTTTCGGCCCTTTTTCATATACTGCTCTGATGTTTGAGACCAAAATATGCTGGTGTAAAGGTGCGTGAAATGCAATGGAGTGTAAGCAACTAGACACGAGGCAAAGACGGAGATGAGAAAAAATATTGCCATTCACCATTCAAGCCGCTGATTTACCAAAGCTGAGACGCAATGCCGTTTATTACAACTCCTTTGTACTAAGATTTCAGGGGCTGCAAAAGTGGCAGTGAAACAAATAGACTAGCACAAAAACAAAAAGCAGATAGCAGATAAGCCACCTAAGGCTTCAGCTAAATTTGGATACAAACAAAAAAAAATGTGCTAAAGACATGAGCGTAAGCAAAGTACTTAGGTGAAGCAAGCTTTCGACCGTTCAATATCAACCGCCTGCCGAAGCCTGGAACCACCCCTCAGCGTTTGGCGTGGGCAAATGCACTTGAACTCAAAGTTTAACGCCAGCTGCCAAAAACTTGAAACACCTTTTTATCATCGAATCGACAAAAAGTGGCCAAAGAAGGGCAAGGTGTGTATGAGTTAGTGCTGCATAATATATTAAGTGCACTACTTTGTGGGCACATAGATACATACATCTGTATGTACATATGTATTTGCAGTTTACATGTTCTTTTTGTTTATTTCTTATTGCTTATCTTTTTCAATGACTAGTAAGGGATACCGCACTACGGCTGAGCACTGTCGCCGGCGCTTTGTAAAACTTTTTCAATGTCAGGTCTGGTGCTGAAACTAAATATTTATTTTTTTTAACTAAAGATTTTCTCTTGGAGCAGCAGGAAGCAGCAGGAAAACACAATGCGAAAATTCTTCAAAATAAAAAGTATTAACGTAAAATAAAGTTTCAAAAGTGCATAAAATTAGTTTCGGTGGAATTCACGAGGTATGTGCAGAGTTTAGTCTATAGAATACATTTTTATACCAATTTGTGCAGGTTCGCACAAAGTGCGGAAAATTAAGTTAAGTTCACGAGCATAAATAGATATTGATAAATTTTTAATTAACCTCATTGATAGCTTACTAATAAGCAAAAAAACAACAAAAAGAACTTGCACACTTATTCACGCTTTATCTTAAATTTAATTAAAACTGTGATTTACTGTATGGAAATGCTGCCTTTTTGAGAGTGTCGCTGCAAACAAAACTTGCTGGCTTCACAACTATTCATTTGATCATTGAATGGTGCGCTGGCTCCTGCGCTAGCTTAGCAAATGGTTCGCCTAAGAGTATGCAACAAAATAGGTAGGTGCTTGTGTCATGTAAGCACTTCTCAAACAGCGTATGAACTAGTTGATTGAAAGCGCGGTTTTTCCAAAATTGTATAACTACTGGTCAGACTCTTCCTCTCCAACAGCTACTCTCCGTCTATAAAGGCCCACATACGCGGGGACGCGAATGTGATTAGCAGTGTAATTATCCCTTCCTTATTCATCCTACTGCGGACTGAACTCACAGCTGATAGCGTGGCGCTAGCGTATGATCGTCCGTCCGATTGTGTCTTATGCATCCGTAGAAGACTGTGCAAAAAACCGCCATACTACGTTTCAATAAAATACAAAGAATGGAATGCTTCTAGGCACCAACGAGTGAACTGCAATTTCGAATATCCAACGACCACTTCCATATAAAAACAAACTTCACGCAGATATTCTTGGGAAGATACCAGGCTTGGAAATATGCGAAGCTTCTAACTTCATAATCAAAGAGAAAATTCCAAGTGAAAGTCCCAAATCATGAAGATTGGACAAACAGACTTCATGTTGTTGATCTTAGATACGTATTTAGGATTCATAGACACCTACACCAAACTATCAATTCCCATGGGAAGATGGCCCACATTGTTCCAGGCTGGCGCGAGAAGTATCCTTAACTGCCCTCTTAGGACCGAAAGCATTCTGTGGTCTTAGTTGGTCCTCTTCGAGAACCTTAACTATTGAATGGGTACACTCTGAAAGCATTAAGTATTTACTAAGAGGCATTGGGGGACATAGATAGGCCAAGCTCTTTGGCTCCCCTTTCAATAGATCGGATATTGTTCAACTCAACGGAAATGACATCAGACTACTCTCCGGTTACCTAACGGGCCACAACCAACTACGATTACATAAGCGCCGACTAGGTGTTATCGGAGAGTCGGAATGCCTACCTTGAGGACGAGGAAACTTTTGAACACATTCTTTGTGACTGTCCAGCCTTGGTTGAAGAGTGGAGACTTTTTATAGATAGTTCCTCCACAAGTTTGAAAGCTGTCCTACTCCTTGCCATTTGAAACAAGGTAATTTCGCATTTACTTAAACATTACATAGATTGCTAAGTATTGAATCATTGTATTTACTGATTAACTTACAGGTGTAGAGTGAAAAAACACCAGACGCAGTAATGGCTGAAATTTGTTGGTGGCCAAAGGTTATGTTCCATGAGCAGTACAAAACACCATCAGAAAAAAGCGTCGAGCAAACTGATTTAATATTAAACCATGTGTTTTTATTAAAGTCTCTAACGCTTATTTTTAATGCATAGGAGTTTTTCACCTTTGGTTAATAATAATAATAATAATAATAATAATAATAATAATAATAATAATAATAATAATAATAATAATAATAATAATAATAATAATAATAATAATAATAATACATATATGTTAGTGTTTGGCCGAGCTTCTCCTCCGATTTGTGGCGTGCGCCTTGATGTTGTCACACAAAGGGGAGGGACCTACAGTTTTACGCCGACTCCGAACGGCGATTGTATTTTTATGAGAAGCTTTTTCATGGCAAAGTACCCTCGGAGGGTTGCCATTGTCTGCCGAGGGGCGACCGCTGTTAAGAAAAAACCTTTTTTCTAAATTTTTTTTTCCGATGTTACTTTGGCCAGGGCTTGAACCCAGGCCTGGGGAGCGGAAGCGCGCACTGCTTACCACTACACCACAGCGGCCGACTATACTTCACAGGATCATTTCTGTAGTCAGTCTTCATTTACTTTTACCTCTGGTTACCCCTAGAATAATCACAAATACAATTTTTGAAATTCGCGAATCTCTAACCAGAAAAATTACTGCAATGACTCCATCGCATCTTTGTTTACATATGTATGTAGCTCCAATTAATTGTCCGCCAGGTTTGAAGCCCCGCATAACGATTACTGTAGAAGCTGCAGGGATGAGGATGAGTTAGAATCCGTCCAGCACTTCCTTTTCGAGTGTCCAGCGCTTCGAAGAAAATGCCTTGGGGACCATTTCTTCGAGAACCTGGATACCTTGGGGAAAGCTCCCCTGAAAGGCTAGCAGTCCTTCGCCAGAAAATCAAAATGGTTCGAAGACATGTAGGGACAGGCTTGGGTTAACTCCCCAAGGGCATCGCAATTGGCCTTCACGGCCTCCGAGTGAACTCTTCGCAGAGCTGCCCGTTTAACCTAACCTAACCTAATCTTGTTTTAGCAAATTCATTTATGATGGAATGAATCAAAACAATTTTTTGCTGCACTACAGCATAAATTTACATTACACTTAGTACAAATATACTGAGTTTCGTCATAGCTAAGTGCCCACATAAAAACTGACATAACTTAACAATTTTGTTAAAAATACATAATCACAATACCTAATATGCAAAATATAGAATATATTCACGAAACTGTTATTTTTTACTACGATTGGGACGTTAAAACTATTTTATTTACATTTTTTAAATTTCTGTTTACACTCGCGACCGTTCAACACAAACTTTCACTTTCAAATGTCAGTTTTGAAAAATTTATCGCTTCTTTGCTTATTAATATCACTGGTTTACAGCAAAAATGTGCTCTGGATGCCACTATCCAATTCCTATGTAGAATTGCTCACTGATTCCGAAAATCGAATTATTTTTTTATTCTATGGATAAGTTTTCGAGATATTTGCAATTTACCGTTATTCAGCTAAAGAGAAGAAGTGGTTCCACTTAATCACGTATAACTTAGGAACTAATTTAACAATCTTAATATGAAATGTAGATGATTAAAGCTAACGAGATTCCCCATAAACGGTACGTATATCACTATTACATAGGCTTAGTAGTTTCTGAGAAAAGAATTTTTTTTATAAATTTTTGTCTTGTATATTAAAGTTTGTTCTTTTGCGAAAAATCGAGCTGCCAGCGAAGAAAAACGAAGGATAAATAGAAAAGCTGTGAACGGAGAAATGAAAATGAGCAATGATTTTTTCGTATGAAATATGTACAGAAATGGAGGTTACTCATACGCCATGTAGCGTACGTTGCGTATGAGCAGCCTTTTTTCTGCTCATATTTCATACAAAAAAAATCATTGCGCGTTTTAATTTACCCATTCACTACGTTCACGATTTTCTTTGTTATAAGCTATTTTTTCGCAAAAGAACAAGCTTTGATATACAAGACAAAAATTTACAAAAAAATTGTTTTCTCTTTTATTTTTCACGTGTTACAGTTAGAATTTTTTTAATTTTTTCTTAAAAAAAACTAAATATCTGGAATGATTAATTAATTTCTCAGAAACTACTAGGCCTATGGAATAGTTATATGCATCCCGTTTATGGGGAATCTTGTTAGCATTAATTATCTACATTTCATATTAAGATTGTTAAATTAGTTCTTAAATTATACGTGATCAAGTGGAACCTCTTCTTCTTTTTAGCTGAATAACGGTAAATTGCAAATATCTCGAAAATGTATCCATAGAAAAAGAAATTAACTCAATTTTCGAAATCAGCGAGCGATTCTACATAGCAATTAATTAGTCGCATCTGGAGCACAGAAAAAAATACAAATTTGTGATCCAGTGTATTTAACGGCAGTAATGAATGAAATAATAACTACCAGTAGGCTATGAAATTGAAAAATTTGAATGTGCAGTGCATGGTGCAATAATACAAGGTGGTATTAGCCGTATATAAGTAAAAAATTACACTAACAAATTATACGGAATCCATATTGTCAAATTACAACAAACATATCAATTTGACGTAATGCTCACCACGGCGAAAAAGCCCATCTGCCTTCCCAACACCACCTTGTATGAATTCGCCTTGGTGCAGTGACAGGGTGAAATGCTATTTTGTGAAACCCGCCTCAAGGCGGCCTGGGGAACTAGAGGGTTAACCCTCTTAAATAAACTTTTATGAAACTTATTTTAAAGTGGGTTAACAGCCCCATTCAGATGAGAGTTAAGGGCTAAATGTTCTAAAAAAAAATTTCTCATTAAATTTTACTATAGCTCTCTGAAGACAAGAAATATGTTTGGAGTCGATTTATACATAATATTTTAAGAAAAATCATTGGCTTTTTGAAAAACAAAATATTATACTTTAACCCATTGTAAAAAAATTGTGATGAGGTGGATCTAAATCTTGTTGGGGTGTAGCAATCACGCATGGATACTAACGTTTGAAGTTGGTTTGGTTGAGGCCCCAAACAAAAAGCTTAAAACTGTTCCGCAGTGTTATCCATAATTAAATCTAGGAACTATTTTTATGATTCGGGAGTTATCCTAAAATTATTCCTCTACACTCCCTTTGCAGCTCTCTCAATATTTACAATACATTCACCAATTCAAGCAACCGCAATACAACTACACACATTTGACGCAAAAGTTCACTCGCCGCCAAATTTGCAAACATTCACTTTATAAGCAATAAAACTCTGCACCGTTTATTTTATCTACCAATTTTACAACGGTCATTAGCAAAATTTTCGTCACGCAACACGTACGCGTCAGCAAACAATATTTGCATAAACAAAAACAAAGCATCAAAAGCCAGAAACTGAAAAAAAATTTAAATGAACCAGCAAAAATTGTGTATTTCCCCAATGCTCACTTAAACCAGGCAGGCTGTAGCTACAAGTAAATAAAGTTTGTCACAAAACTAACAAACGGCAATTGTATAACTTGCCCAACGAAAATGGCGTGGAAAAGCCTGCGGTAACAATTTGAAAGTGAAAGCAATAAATCAAGCTAATACCTTTTGGGTGCTGACAGGGGTTGTGTGTACGTGAGGATGTGTACCCACAAATGGTTACCTAAAGCTATTAAAATTCGAAGCATAAGCTTAAGTGTGCAAAAAAAAAGGGTTGCAAATTTGGCAACAGGAAATTCAGCGGTGTGCCAGAAATTGGAAATGGTTGGCGTGGCGCACAAATGGCACTTTGAAAGGTCTACGGAAAAGGTAAAAATCGTTTCTGTGGTACTAAATACATAGAAAATGTGTACGTGTGTGGGAATACTATTTTAACCTAATACTTTAACTTATATTCAGTGTTTTTATTTTTCTTTTTCAACGGAACTTTGTTGTCTGATACACAGGGTTTGATTTTTAGTGTAAATTGTTCTCACCTCGTTTGCCTTTTGACAATTTTTTCGTGCAACCCACAAACTTGTTCTCTCTGTGGATTTAAGTGCTGATCACGTGACTAGGCTTGCCAATTAAGTCTGTTAATTTCAGTTATACAATGGACTGTACTTTAATTGACCATTCGTTTTTTGAGTCCCTGGCAAAATTTTAGGCTAGGAGGGACGATTTATGCGTAGGTTAATAAGCAATAACTAGGCTTTCTTTTAGCGCTATCCCCACATCTTTTTTTTACGAGGAGGAAGCGTCGAAAGCCTATACCCGTCAGTGTGGCACTTTAACCCGAACTAAACCTCCTACTGTCTAAGTACCGATCCCCCCGGTACCACCGTCAAGTATTTCGTCAGAAGGGGGTTTGAGCACAAAGCTCGCACGTTCGTTCCAGTCGGATGTACTCAGTCCTGGGCTACGCCTGTTTGGGTTTGCCACGTCTTGTTTAAAATGAAGGTCCTTTTTTGACACTATTTATTTATATCTTAGATACAGTAACGATTTACAATTTAGCTCTTATGAATAGTTAGAAAAAAACAACTAAGAAATTCGGCACGCCCTCTAGTTGTATTTTGTCGCTGGTCTTGCAATTGAGCAGAGCGCCTTTACGGTTGGAACGGCTTAGGTTTTAATCCGCTCCTACGCTTCTTGTGCATGAGTTTCGAAACCGCACCTCTTTGGCGGCTGGAACGGCCTAGCCGTCAAGCATTAATTCGTGGGGGACAGTTGGCCATTATTCGCCGCTGCTAAGACGCTGTCTCGCCAGACACCTCAGATTCTTTATGATTGAAGCCACTGTGTCACTAGTTTCCGTCCACTCTCTTTACTAGCGATTCTGGTGAAAACATTTCGCCCACCACTTTTTTCAAGCCATCTCTTTGGAAGTCAAACCGAGGACACTCAAAAAAGACGTTGAAAGTGTCTTCTTCCGCATTTGGACAGCAACCGCAATACGGATCATTATCGTGCTTATACTTGTAAAGGTAGGATTTTAAACAGCCATCCGTACATCCAGTGGCCCTTAGCCGAGTTGTGCCACATTATTTTCCATTCCGATATCACAGTACTTCTGATACGAGTTCGCTCGGTTGCACTTAAAGGGCGCGATGCTGCTGACAGTACGCCTTCTGCTTTCGCCAATAGGTCTATTGGCGGCATACCTGAGATCACGAATGCTGCTTCATCTGACACCGTTCTAAATGCGATAGCGACTCGAAGGGCACACAACCGGTATGTAGAGCTGATTCCTCTGCAGTATGAAGGGTATTCTATTGCGTTCGACCAAATAGGGGCCCCATAAAGTATTTGGCTTCTGACCACATTTGCTAACAGCTGTCGGTGGCGCTGTTTCGGCCCTCGGGTGTTGAGAATTATTCTTGATAACGCCGTCACTGTTGCTGCTGCCTTACCTCGTACGTACTAAAGGTGTGCTTTCATTGATATTTCTTATCGAGAATTATGCCTAGATATTTTATGGCTGGCTTAGTCGAGACGACGTGTCTGCCTATCCGAAATCCTATTTCCTCCAATTTTTTCCTACTGGAGATAAGTACCGCCGCATTGCAGTCCGTACCCATATAGCCAATGTTTAATTAAGCTGACTGAAGTAGTTGCCTTTTCAGGAAGGTTGTCCAGCTCTTTCGCTGTAACGACTACGGGCAGATCGTCCGCGAAGCCTACTATGTTGTAGCCCTCGGGTTACTCATCTCTCAATACTCCGTCATACATGGCATTCCATAATAGTGGGCCTAGGACGAACCCCTGTGGAACCCCGCCGGTTAAATATTCTGTTTTGCATCCTTCTTCAGTTTCTTACAGTAAAATTCGGTTACTCAAGTATTGGGAAATACCTATTTCATCAAGTCTATCGAGGGTTATCGACCATCTAGCTGAGTTGTAGGCATTTATAGTATCAAGTGTTACTACTAGGCAATTTTTTTTTGCCCCGCCCAACCATCTTGTTCCGCTTATTGCTTCCCCTACCAGGTTAACCACTGTAGATACTGCATCTACCGTAGACTTCCCTTTTCTAAAGCCAAATTCGTTTGGCGAGATTCCACCTTTCTCTTGAACTTCCATTTCTAAGCGCCTCGAGATGATGTGCTCCAAAATTTTACCGGCGGAGTCGAGCAAGCAAATTGACTTAAAGCTGGATGGATCATCCGGAGGTTTCTCCGGCTTCGGGATGAGAACAAGTTTTTGTATCTTCCATATATCTGGGAAAATTCCTTCAGTGGAGCAGGAGTTGAAGAGGTTAACAAAAACTGGTGTCGAATGGTGAAGTGCAACCTTGAGGGCTTTGGTTAGGAATCCCGTCAGGACCTGGGGCTTTTCTCTCCTCCAGCTGTTTGGCTGCTATTATTATTTCTTCTGAGCTAACAGGTTCGAATACCTGCAGTGGTTCAGTCTCTACATTGGAAACCAACGGCCCTTGGTGGGGGAACCAGGGGCATCGTTCCGCGTCATTGCAAAGTTCTAGAAATGAACGCCGCTTGCTATACTTAATTGATCTTTTCAGTTTTCTCGGCCTCTCGATCGCTGATAGTCTCGTCTCGATTTCCAGCAAGCTCTCCTAAGACACGAAATCTCCTCCACTATCCCCACATGATTGCAAAGACGCATATATGAACATTTCTCATATATTTTGAGATTTCGAAAAATTCGTTAGATTTATTGTTGCCGTAGACAATTTGTAAATAAATATAACTAGGGAAATGCGGCACCTTACATTGGGCACGTTCAGAAGGCGCAACAGCTCAGTAACTGTTGTGCTTACACCTTCTGAACGAGTTGTTGTGTACTTCTGATCAACTCAACAGGTTAGTGTTTGATGAGCGTAATATTTTTCTGATCATTTGAGAAAACATGTTATTTGACAGCAAATGTATCAAGCCGTTCAGAAGGCGCATAATTTCGCTCACTAATCACTAATTTTTTTAGCAACTGTTGCGCTCAACTACTGCGCCTTCTGAACCTGCCCATTTTCAATAGACTTACAATAGAGTAATAAGCATGTTAAGTGTGTGAGTGTAAACATTTCACTTAGCATACTTTAAGAAGCACTCTGTCTTATACAATTTCACCACGAAACGAAATCAACAATGAGTGCATATAGAATTCGAATAGTTTTGTCAATTCTATTATTAACTCTAATTACTGGGCATTATAAAACAAGGCTCCAAATCACACCGGCCAAAAAATTTCACTCGCT